>CAMOHE010042262.1:0-54526 GCA_946598075.1 Artocarpus hirsutus
TTGACCTTAAATCTATCTTTGAGAAGTACCGCAAACCTCCCAACTGATGAAACAGCTCATCGATCCTAGGCAGAGGATACTTGTTCTTCACTATGACCCGATTCAACTACCGATAATCTATGCATAGCCTGAGAGTTCCATCATGCTTCTTTGCAAGCAAAACCGGTGCTCCCTATGGTGATGTACTATTCCAGATGTATCCCTTATAAACAAGCGCTCATGAAGCTGCTTTTTGAGTTCTTTCATCTCTGCCAATGCCATCTGATAAGGTGCTATAGAAATCGATGGTTGTTCCTGGAAGCAACTCAATACCAAATTTGATCTCCTGATGTGGTGGTAATCTTGGCAACTCATCGGGGAAGACATCTTCAAATTCATCTACCACTAGAATTGTTGCGTTTCTTCTCAAGGTGCTAGACTCTCCTTCTAGATTCATGAGGAAGGCATAGCAAGCTGTGCTCTTCCACCCTCTGAGACACGCCCTTACGAGACTCCCACTCATTAGCCGATCACTACCACCCTGGTAAGCGATCGTCGTCCCCTTATCAGATACTAGGGTCACTTTCCTAAGTTGGCAATCTACAACTACATTATATCTGGACAACCAGTCCATCCCTAAGATTACATCGCATGATCTCATGGGGATTACAATCAAATCATTTTTCAAAATCTCATTTCCAATCTTTATTTTACAAGCTTTACAAATACTATTCACACACACCCGCCCCGAGGGTGACGCTACAACTAAGGGTTTATTAAACTCATCTATCTCTAATCCCAAGGCATGTATAAAAGTTCTTGAAATGAGAGAATGAGTGGCACTAGTATCGAATAATACGTGTGCTAAGGACTGGGAAACCATAATCATGCCATCGACAACCGTGTTACTGGTCTGAGCATCCGAACTCCCTAATGTCATCTTGTGAACCTATGCTAGAGCTTTCCCTTTTCCTCTACCAACATTGCTAGGTCTTAGGTTAGTTGGTTGATACTGCTGCGATGATGGCGACTGCACACTGGCCACACTCGCGCTTGGTACTGAGGAGCACTACATTGAAAGTTCTGTGATTGATGTCCTTGTGTTGGATATGGCAGTTGCTGAGGAGAGAACTGATGGAACTGAAGCTAAGGGTACTATTGAGGCTAAGGTAGAGTTTGAGGCTGGGATTGATGACTAGCTCCTTCTCCGATCTGAAGTCCTAGGCAAGCACTTCTGATCAGGGAATGCCTCTTAATGTGTCCTGGCTACTGGCAATAGTGACAATGAAAGTTGTAAGGGTGGTCATTGCGCCTGCTGCTAGATGAACTACTGCTACCACTGTTCATGTTACCTTGTTTGTTCTTCCTTGGAGTTGGTTGACTACTGGTACTCCTTCGGTCGCTGGCTCGATTCTCACATTACTGCACGTAGTCATTTTCCACTGATATTGCTAATGACACTAGCTCTCCGAAGTTCTTGAGTCGCAGGGCAACCACCTGCCATCGGACAGGGGCTTTGAGTCCTTCTTGAAACTTAATGCACTTCTCACATTTTGATACCACTACAAAGGGAGCAAACCTAGCCCATTCATTGAACTTTGCCTCGTACTCCCAGACTGACATATCACTCTGCTATAACCTATAAATTTCTACCGCCTTTTAGTCCCTGTATTCCTATGAAAAGTACCGATCATAAAACAACTCCTCAAACTTGTCCCAACTGATGTTACCGTTATTTTCTAGACGTTTAGCTTGCTTCCACCAGGTATTGAAACCACCTTCAAACTTATATGACACAAATTCCATGCGATACTCCACTAGCACACCAAGTGTATCCAAGTGTTTCACGATCGAATTTAGCCAATATTCTACCACTTGTGGGTCTCCAGTTCCGTCAAAAGTCAATACAGACACACGTCAAAATTCCTTTAAATACGAATGCCAGCGATTAGCCTCGAAATCATCTGGTCTTGCCCTTGCTGCCATCTAGCGAAATGCAGCAAACATAGCTCTCATCATGCCCTCATCTTTTCTGAACTCGGCATCAGTTGTCGAACGACGTATAGGTGCCATTCTCTCACTTCTAAAAACAAAATTTGGACTGTCAGTAGTATTTCATTGTCAGACCTATGTGTGCACAATTCCCAAGTTCATAACCTTGAGCTTTGATACCATTCTGTCACGCCCTGGAGTACGGGAGATGATGTAACAGTTTAATTAAGTTAATTAAATGAAGAATTAGCTAAAACTTGGGTTTTAGAATTTAAAATTTATCAATAAAAATGTAATAATTTAAAAACCTTTTTTAAAGCAGGCAATTATAATAATTAAACAAATAAAAATAAAAAGTAGACAATGTGAAAATAATAAAGAAACAAGGAGAAAAAGAGAATGGGTCCCGCTGACCCACATTTTGTGCACACATATAGTACTGACAATATTAAATTACAACCACAATCCAAAATAAAAGAGAAAGTTAAGATTATACATGCCTTGAATTATTTGTACTACAACCTACCTAAATCTTCTCTTAGTCGCAAGTCCGGTCTACGGACTCTTCTCCGATCCTAAACTGATATCCACCTAGAGGGAAAAGATTTTAAAACAAATAAAAAGTAAACAAAAGGCTCAATAGAACTATAATTTGAAGACATTTAATTTCGAATGAAAATTTCATTATTCAAATAAGTATATAGAAAACAAACTCGAACAAATAAATAAATAAATGAAAATTCAATAAAAGTTTATCTTACCAAAACAGTTTAATTGGTCGACTAGAAAGAATACCATTTTCTTTTCTTGGGCAAACCATATGTAAATCACCACCGTAGTGACCCAGCTGAGTTTCGGGACCTGCCCCCAAGGTCGCGCACTATACGACTCGATCTCTGATATGACATAATGCCCTTAAATATAATTATATATATCTTTCTATGATTTATTAAAATCTCTTTTTATCAAATATAATCATTTACATTCATTATGGGGTTTATTAGGAAAAATCACCTCAATTCTACCATTTATAAAGACATTCATTAAAAATCCTCTTTCAATCAGTTATTGAAAACATTTTGATAAAAATCCCTTCTAGGCCAAAATCATTTTAAAACTAGGTTACCAAGAAAGAGGGATAGAAGTCCTACCTCGATACTCATGTCGGTGTCCCACATCGAAATCTCAGTCTACTATACGTTAGCTCCGTGGATTCATGTATAACCTTAAATGAAAACTAGGTTTATTAGAATCTAGCGTGAGATATTCTATGTTACTAAATCATCTCATGGTGTCCTAGTGTGCCATTTAGTTTCATGAAATCATTTTACAAAGTCAGAATTTCAATCGGGGTTTAAAACGGAGAAAACGAGTGAAAAATCACAAAATTTCCACCTTGCCGGTCGGCTTGTCGATCGCCCTAGTCCGGCCGGCCAAACTTTTTCAAGTTCGGCCTGCTAGACGAATGAATCCGGCCTGTCGAACACTTTGAATCTGGCCTGCCAAACATAAAGTTTGGCCTGCCGATCTAGAAAATTCTACAATTTTCTAGGCAAGGGTCTTTGGCCTCCTAAGCCCAAATCTTCAATTTCAACATGTTTTCTCACATCTCAGGCATGAATAATGATCATAGTTGATAGAAAAACATAGTAGATTACTTTTTAATGCTTTAAAACAAGATTTAAACAAAAATCTTGAAAAATCCTGAAATTAGAGAAAAATGGAGAAAAATAAAAAATTTTGATTTAAATCCGTTTTTGTTCAAACAAAGCTTAGATTCTAGTTATACTAAGTCCTTCTAACTAGGATTGAAGGTTTTCTAGGTTCAAATAAACTTAAATTTAAAAATGTAAGAAAATTGAAAATTGAGAAAAGTTTTGAAAGTTTGAAATCTAACATTGGATTAAGCTTTGAATCGTGTTTTCGGTTGCTCAATCACATTCCCGAGCCTTCAATCCACTAACCCGAAGTTTGGAATTGATTTTTGTTTCAAAAATTTTGTAAGAAATTGAGAGAGAAAGAGGGGGACCGTGAGAGGGAAAGAGAGAGAGAGAGAGCGTGGAAGAGAGGAGAGAGAGAGAGATGAGTGAAAGGAAGGGGAGACAGAGTTATAAGTAGAGAGAGACATAGACGGTTTTACTGTGCACAAACTGTATGCCACCTACGGTTTTATAAAACAGAAATTTTGACAAATTGTTTTATTTCAAAATTCAAAATGACAAATAAAAATAATTTACAGCAATTAAAATTATCAAAATAATCAAAACAACATTAATTTAGAAATTCCACAAAATATTCAAATTAAGTTTAAAATATTCATTATGACACACTAATCCATCATTTAATATTCTAATAACACTCAATCAATTTCGGGACGTTACAGGAACTTATAGAAACTTGGACAAAATTGCAAGTGCTTTACATCAAGTCTGTCAAATACTTGGTAATATGTATCAATCTTTTCATTATAGTGAAGAACAGTAGACGTAGCTCTCATTATAGAGTGAAACACTATAAATTCTGCATATAGTATCATTTATTTTTACTTCATTGTTTTGCTTTATCTATTTCTTTAATTTAACCTTCATTTTATAATTGTCTTGATTTTGTTCTTAAAAGCTTAATAGATCATAACAATAGTGGTTCGAGGGCTCAAACTTGCAAATAGCAAATATCCAATTGACTTTCAATTTGTTTATATTTAATTGTAAATCCCACTCTGCAATATATATATATATATGCAAACTACTTATATTGGCCGTAAAAAAAAAAAGTTTTCACATAAAAATAATAGATATTGCTAAAGGCTTCTCGGAGGATCATAAATCCATGCTAACATAAGCATAACATAACATTTATTCAACGTAACACTTATATTGAAAACAGTGCTGCAATGTCAAGAAATTTAGTTATCCATGATTATTATTATTAAACACTTTAATGTCCTTTAAATAACTATATTAAAGATGTAAAAGTAGTTTTGAATCACTATTTTTTTTTTTGGTTGTGTTAAAGCTCGTATTATGTTAAATGACAATCATGTTACCTCAAAATAATGCATTTGCTATGTTAAATTACTGTCATTTTACGTTTCTCATTTAAACGTTACGATAGAAGTATATATGGTCCTCCCGGATGACCATAAACAAAAGTTTAAAAATATTAGTTTCATCTGTCGTGGTAAAGAGAATTGTATTACTAGTTATTATTTTATCACAAACAAATTTATAGCATATGAATTTATTAAAGAATAAAATTATTTACCTTTTCATATTTTTATTTTAGGTTTATTTAAAAAATATACATTTGGTTTTTTCTCTCAATAAATGTATACATTTATATTAGAATTAATATAGAAATTTCTTCATTTTTATGGCCAGCCCTCGATTTTGATTTTAAAAATACCCAAAATATTCTTAAATAGAATAGCAAAAAACTTTAGAAACTTTAAACTTACAGCTTTAACCTAAAAATGTTAAAAAATATCCTCAAAATAGATTTTTTGTGTTTTTTTTCTTTTTTCCTTCAAATTTTTGAAAGTTTTTGTATTTTTTTTCTTTTAAGGATAATTTGGCCATTTTGAATCAAAATCAATTGTTGACCGTGATAAGCTATAAATTAATGTCTTAAATCTAAGGGGATTTGTAGAAAATGTTACATTTTAGAAAACTTTAGTAGTAAATGCCACATATATTCTAAGTAGTTAGTAAACAATGGATTTTAAAAAATTTTATCTGTTTTCTCTATTTTATAATTGTTGTTAATGACAATTAATAGTAGTTACGAAGCTCTAAAAGTTCCCCCAAATTTTGAAAATCCAATACTTAAACACTACCACCACCACCTCATGCTTCATTTGCTTGACGTCCTCCTAGGCCTCTTCTTTACTGCCAGGCCGTATATTCTAGAGAAATGGGTGAAATAACAAGAATACTCTTGGTCATTCTTTCAATAAGCAACAATGTGATATACTTTTGAAAACATGTGCTATTATTTTTCCTGCCCCAAACATCTGATATTTATTTTAATTCCACTTTACAAATATGTTATTTCTCTCCTTCTCCTTAAATCTAATCCGAAGGTACAGATTCGATGAGTTCAAAAACCAAATGTATTGTTTTTAAATGAACCTAATGCACAAGATATAAAATGATAAATATCCCTAAAGAAAATTGTGAACTGGTTGTTCAGTTCCAAACTATCAGTTTGCTAAAAATGTTTAAGCTATTTTCTTTTCTAAATTTTAATTCCTAACTATATTTTTAGTAATTTTTTTAATATGAAGTTAATAACATAAAGTTATCTGCCTTTAATTTTTTGTTTCAAAATATTTCAATATTCTTTTATTTCATACTGTGTTTTAACCTGGCATGTAAAATGACTAAGTTGTCACTATTAATTTTTTCAACAATTTAGGCAGTGATGTTCTCATTGAGTCATGACAATAAATATGTTCATAGCACAAAGTTAAAATCTAGATTTAAAATAGGGGACTGGAATGGAACTTTCACTAGTAGTACAAGTTCTGAAGTAGCTAGATTTGATCAAAAAAAATTTATACAAATCTGATAGCTAAAAGACATACATATACCCACCAAAGAAATTGCTTTTAAAATAAAATCAATATGGTTTAGTTTTGTGGGGCCAAAAACCGTACAGCATTCAGCAAATATACTGTCCCATTCCTTGCAAAGACTGATCTATGAATGACTGATCGACTGTGGAATAGCAGTAAATATCAAAGCAATACAACGTGCAATTGAATATAAAATCTGTGAATGGAGAAGAACATCATTATTGTCCACCGAAGTCCATTGCATGCATGACTTGCCAGCTCCTGGATCTCTTCAAAACAAAAACAAAAACCTTTAAAGCAAAGAGGCCAATGATTCATTGATTCTTTGATGAGAGAGTTGGTACGTGGTGGGACCAAAATTCTCGTGTGGCTATATTCTTACGTTCTTTAATATTTTAGCAATGAAGTGCTCTTCTAATAATTCATTCCGTTGAACAATTGATTTTCTTTTTCCAAGTGTTTAATACTCTAGAATTCATCATGTCTTGCTTTCTTTTTCACATTCATATTGTGTGTTTCTCTACAAATTTTGAAGAGAGCTCATTATCTCTCGAATGTTGGCAAGTTGTGTTATTTGATCAAATGTATCATTCTTCTGCAGGTGGAAGAAATCAAATCATTACGTAGAGTTAGCCAGCTCAGCTTTCTCTTTGAAGAAATTGAGTATGAAAAATTCAAGTTAAATTTCTACGTGAACTGAAAAGTGAAAAGAGTAAATAGATAAAATCTCTTGCTTGATTACTATTCACTATTTAAGCACGTCCATCTTCAAAGAATTTGGAATTTTCTTATTGTGGCATCAACCAACAGGAATTTAAAAGAAAGTGGTCTTTTTCAATGCAAAACTGTGTAAAGCAAAAGAATCCAGTTATGCATAAGCTAAAACTAATTTCACCTGCCTCTAACCATAAATGACTCTACTATAAAGTGTAGAGTTTGCATTCTCTAATTTCAAAAAGAAAAACAAACTAAACAAGAACCAAAAAAAAAAAAACAAAAAAAAAAGAAAACAAAAAAAAAAAAACAAAAACAAAAACAAATAAGCCAGTTACTTGGAGTTACAAAACAGAGTTGCTACACTCCATATGAGCAATTGTGTCGTATCCCTCGCAAGAATTGTCCTTGATCATCAACTGTACCTACAGTTTCTTGTTAGAAAACGGGGATCAAAATATGCGAAAAACTGTAAAAGATCGATATCAAACATTATTTCAGTTTTATACCATCCAATATCCTCTCACAACTATAAAGTAAATATTCTTCATAATTCATTACATGGACACTCAAGGGTGATATCCACATTTTGCAGTCATGAAACACCACACCAGACGAATAAGAAATTTTCCAGGACGTGATTGAGACTTGTTATTTGCATTCCGAATATAATATTATTCCAATTTGATCCAACTAGCGAACCTGTAAAAAATACATTTATCCTAGCAAAGGCCGTCTTCCTGATTTATTCATCTGATTGTTGACCGTGCCAATAATCCGAGGCCTTTCAATGTTATTGCGGACACCAACTACGGGGGATTGAAGTTGCTTGAAGATGCCGATTTCTGCACATAACATTGTAAGGTTAGCAAAGAAGAAAACAAGAATGGAACGTTCCTCGGTGCTTTGGAGACATTTCAATAGTGTAGAATTCCAGTTTATAACAAGCATATCAAAAAATAAATAAATAAATAAATAAATAAATAACAACCACATGCTTTTGATACAGTGCATAGAGAATAATGGATACAGAACATGCCAAACGAAAATTAATAAAAAATAAAAAATAAGAACAATCACTGGGTTCTTTTGAAAGCCTACAATTGGAAGTTAAATGCACTTCAAAATTGAAAAAATCCTTAATTTCTTTTGTGTGTATGTAGATTACCTTATTTACAACCCTTGTCCTTATTCACATATTTTTGTTATTCCCCTTCTACCTCTTCCCCTTTCTTCAAGTTTCAAGGACCGAGTTATGCAATGATTGAAAAAGTATTACGACTTACATGCAAGATCTTCCCAGTGAAGAAACCCGCCATGGCCTTAGCATTTGTGAACTCATAAACAGCACCGGAAACTATTCAACAAGAAAAATAAAATACATAACATTATCAATATCTTGACATAATAAGAACAAATAAACGGCTGCCATAACGATTTTAGAGTATTCACAAATCCAATACAACACAATACTGTCCCTGCCAGACCTCCATAAACAGGGTCTTCTGATAGCAGCAAGGCTGTGTCTAGATCAACGAACCTGCACGGGATGAATGTTGTAATACTTTATGAGGAACACAATTCAGCAAAAATTCAAGTACCTTTCTTTCACTAAGAACGATGGAACTTACTAAAACCCCCAAGTCCAGCAGCAAGATGGCCGGCAAATCCCACGGCTAGTCTTGTCTCGACCATACCCCCGATCATCAGCTTCAGTCCTGGTGCCCTTGCTTTCTCAATGATTTCAAGGGCTCCAACAACCCCAACTTTTGCAAGCTTAATGTTTATGACATCAGCAAGATTGCCCTCGATTATTTTCTCAACATCAGCTATACTTCCGCAGCTCTCATCAGCTGCAACTGATACCCGATACTTGTCTCTAGCAATACAACTAACGTATCCAAGGCCATCCCAATCATCTCTATGAACCGGTTGTTCAAACAGAACAGGAGTAACTCTCATTTCTGCGAGGGGGAAAATAACAAGCAACAGACTAATTAATTAGAGAATCATACATTTCCAACATCAGACCATACACATGACTTATCTTCCATCATTTGTTCAAAGAATTCAAGTAGAGTTACATTAACAATGATTGGTGTTCAATAAATCCATTACCATTTAATTGTTCAAGAAATTCAATAGCTTCGTTGGGCTTGTATCCTTCATTAGCATCCAAGATAAATAAGCAATCAGGTTGGACTGCACGTATGGCCTGAAGAACTTCTATATCTGCCTTTAGATTCTTTCCCACCTTAAGCTTTAGAGTCCCAAACCCTTCTTTGTGGTACCTCAAAGCCAATTCAGCACCTTCAGTGGGGGAAACAATTGGAATCTGCACGTATTAAGTTTGCAATTATATCCTTTTCAGTTGATTTCCACACTATTGGTCCTACATTTACATAACATGTATAGAAACTGACACAAATTCATGGAAAACATGTTTTACAAGGTGAATCTCCTATCGACAAAAAATAAAACATAAAAAAAAGAAACCAAAACAAAACAAAACAGAAGACAGAGCGATTTACTCAAATAAGAACTCAACCATGATATCAGTGCTTATGGAATTTGAGACTCCACAAAACAGTCTCCACAGTGGTATGCCGATATTGCTTGCAACTGCATCAAACAATGCCATCTCTATAGCTCTAACCTTCAATAGCAAAGAGTTGTAAAACAAAACATCATTACATTGTTTTATAAAATAACAAGAAACCAAACAAAGGTAAGCAGTAAAGCTTCAGACAAGTTTTAACCACATGTTATTTATGCCATTCAAGAGAAGTGACAAAAATTTGGATACAAATTTAGTTTAGAAAATATAGATCATGATAATTTTCACATAAAATGTCGAAGAGAAATGAATATGCTCCACTAGTAAGTAAAGAAAATCTGCAAAATTGCAGTGTGAATTTATGACATTCAACAGAAGTAACAAAATTTGGCTACAACTCTACTTCAGAAAACAAAGAACACGGTAATATTCAAAGCCACAACAACAAAAGTAGAACCAAAACTCCATTCCATAGTTCAAGATTTCATTCTCACACTCGAAGGAACTTAAGCCTTCTCAATTACTAAAAATAAACTCATACCGGAAGCTTGCAGCGAGACCATATTTCGCACTACATGCTCTTGCAAGCATTCAATAGAAATAAGAACAATTTGGCCACAAGCCTGCTACAATTCTATCACACCCCCTGAAGCATGATTATTGTCAATGACGGAACCATATTTTACCGAGTGGGAACATAAATTTTAAAAAATTACTTTTGCTTTAACTTAATAGTAAAACTTAATAATTGTAGCTCCACTTAATTATTGAAATACACAACCATAATCTGTCCTTTTTTTCATAGTGCCCAAAATTTCATTTTAGTTCCCCCACTCATTATCACAACCATAGAGCTATTTCTGGACCCAACAATAGTGATCATGATTACAATTTAGCACTACTTACAAACTTTACGATACAAACGGCAATAATTCATTCTATCAGGTAAAACTAGCCAAAGTTTTAAACTGCTTGGGTTTTTATATATGTGTGTAAACATATATATATATATATATATATATATATATATATAAATTTGTGGTTCTAGAGTTACATACAAATATTGGTCAAAAATCCAAACACACTTACCGAAGCAAAGTCATGGCCAGGAAGAATCCCAGAGATCTCTCCCAAAGCCGTTCCGTGCGTCATCTTTGAGCTGCTCCGCAACATCTCGCAGGCCTCCATCGCCTTGGCCATGGCGGTTGGCTGATCCTCCGCAGTCACGAGGGGCAAAATGGGAATTTCACCCTACCCGCGCACCCATTGCTGAGCTCGATCCGAACCGCCACGTTCTCGACCTTGTCGAGCCTCGACGTGGCGATGGTGAATGGCGCGATCAAAGGCATGTTCAGAGGCCTGCTCTCTGCCCTCTGAACGCTCGCCATGCTCGTCTCCATCAAGTTCTTAAAGCCGAAGCTCGCCGGCGTCGTCGCTAAGGGCATTTTTGGCGTGATTCTCGAGATGGGTCTCGGCTTCTGGGACTTTGAATGGGACGGAGGTGTTGAAGGGCATTGTGGAGTGTCGTTTGTGGAGAGAAGCCAAGTGTGGACATTTGGTGAAGGTGGTTTTGGAGTTTTCTTGAGTATGACCGTGAGATGAGAGGAATTGGGTCTTGCACTCCCCTCCAATGGGGTTGTGACAAGTGAGGAAGAGAAGTCGAGAACTGCCATTGTTCTCACAGTTGTCTGAACCACTGCAGAGAGAATACCTGAGATGAATTTTTTAATGCGGAATCCCCCAAATATTTTAAAGCTTTTTTTTTTTTTTTTTTTTGTGACGTTGGGATACTTGTGTTTGTTTATATTTTGAACTTTTACAAGGGGTAATTGCCATGATTATCCTATATATTCGCATACAGTGTCCGAATTATTTGATAGTTGTTTCATTGTTTTTTTTTTTTTTTTTTTTTTTTTTTTTGACAATACTTCCGTTGCAATCTAGGACCGATTGGAAAGCTGCGTCGAATTTACCAAAATTTTGTATTGGACTTCCAATTATCATCCTACTTATAAACAAAAACCATAAATAAAAGACAAACAAAAAAATCTTTCATTTACCGTGGTGTTATCTTCTTATTTTTTGTCCGGTTTACATTTATAATGTCATAGAATAAATGCGTTGATATCGCCATCAGCAACAGCATTGTTTAGTGCTTGTGCGCATTAGCATTGTTGGTGTCACTGTCACGTCAAAGATGGTCTCCTCATTTGTAGTTTTAGTTTGGATGTCACCGTTGGAAATCAATATCGATATGTAGCGAAATTTTAAAAATTTTTAAATCAAAGTCCTTTCAAAATAACAAGTCTGACATGCTGAGTACATAAATTAGTAACAGATCTTACGTACCTCTTTTTTTATACCGAACTTTGCAATAAACCAAGAAGAGAAGTATGTTTCAGAAGAGCATCAACCAACTAGTCCTTCTTGCTATTCTTTATCCATTATCGGAGTGCGGGTGGTCGCACGCTGTACAGTTTTCCTCTGGTAACTCTCCTTCTAACCACTTGAGAAAACCAAAAGCTAAAGGTTTTATATGTTAAATAATAGCTTTTTGGGAGTTTTAGAGTTTTTCTTACTAGAGTACTCATTAATGATCTAAAGAACAATGAAAAATAGCTTTCTTTTTATAGTGATCGGATCTGGGGTTAGTCATTATCAGATTAAGCTTCAAAATTTGACTTTGGATCGATTTCTGACTCAAAAATCGTGTGAACACGTTTTCTGTTACCAACCGTGCTTCACCATGATACAAAGGCGCAGTTAACCACATCGTCACGATGTAGGAGTTTGAACCAAATTCGAACTCCTCAAGCTGATCTGATTAACCCAGTCTCAACCAATTGGATAAACCTATCTTATTTGACCTGGGTATCCTTTTATAAAGCCTCAATTTTAATTTCAATAACCCACTAAAAAAGTTATCTAATTAAAATAGTCATATACAGATAAACCCATATAAATGAAATATATCTAAGTAATTCAACATGTTTATCTTGAATCAATTCACGAAATTAATTCAACTAATAAACTAATCATGAATTATTATATCCAATCAACTCAAATTTTAGCCAATCTAATAATTAACATAAGTCACAAATATGCAAGAAAAAAAAGTGGTAACGTTACAAGAATAATTGTGAGTTAGCAAAAGAGACCGATGGATATATATATAGATCAAGCTCCTATAATTATAAAATAACATTCCTATATACATATATTTCATAATTATTAACTCTAATGCTCCTCCACTAAAAGCTTAGAGCTGCATCCTCCCCTCGAACTATAGAAAATTACAAAGCTCCAATAAGCTAATCATCCATGACATACATGTAACATGTTGGACATATATGACCTAAGAAGTAAAAATGTAAAATATGTTTGGAGACATTTTTATTAATAAAGAGTTTATTCATATACCAAATTATTGTCCTCTACGTTCATATTTGTTAAATGTATGTTAAGTAAACAAAAGTTTGAAACTATTAGTCTAAACCTTTAAGAATTAGGCATATGATGGACAGATTATATGGAAGACATGATTCTTAAGGTGACGGTCTAAATCATAAAATCCACAGTTAAGGGAATAAAGTTGGGTGCTTTATTCATATAAAGATTGTTATGTTGTCTATATCCCTAACGGGAGATGGTTTGTCTTGACCATCAGAGGTAGACTCTGCAAATAGAAACATTGAAACATTGTCATAAGTGACGATGTAGTAGATTGAGACATAAAGTAAATTGATTTTGATTACTAATTCTGTCTCAACAAATCAATTCACTTTTGATTACTAATTCTTTATTCATATAAAGATTGTTATGTTGTCTATATCCCTAACGGGAGATGGTTTGTCTTGACCATCAGAGGTAGACTCTGCAAATAGAAACATTGAAACATTGTCATAAGTGACGATGTAGTAGATCGAGACATAAAGTAAATTGATTTTGATTACTAATTCTGTCTCAACAAATCAATTCACTTTAGACAATCATATGTGTTGTATCTTAATCCTAAGATGAACAATGGGCCTATTATCTTGACTTATGTCTTTTGATGTACCAAAGGGTGACATCCATATTTTACGTTAGTACGTATGTCGGTACGTTGGAGGCACGACTGTTGATAGCGTAAACTTGTTAGTCATAAATATGGAACCTATAGCTTCTCTTTAAGAGTAGATGATACCTTCCTATATACGTTATACTGTAATTGAAAAACTAAAATGCTCAACCATTTGGATACATAGGTGTAGCCAAATAGTATACTGTCTTTGGATGGTAAGTTTTCCAATGGTGAGATAATGGAACGTAAGACAAAAATAATCAGGAAGGTAAGACAAAACTTGTCCTTAAGCCAATTATGGATAATCTTATGGGGATATGACACATTATAATGTGTCATGGAGACTTAGCTATTTGGGCTTCGTAATTTTATATGTTTCGAGAGTGTAGCTCTAAGCTTTTAGTGGAGTAGCATTAGAGTTGATAATTATGAAATGTATATTTGGGATATTGGGTTTTATAATTATTAGAAGCTTGAACTATATAGGTCCATCAGGTCTCCTTTGCTAGCTCAAAATAAATCCTAGAACGATATGGCGTGCTTTTCCAATAGATTAGTGACTTATGTCAAATTATCAAATTGGCTGAAATTCAATAAGATCAGATAATTCAGGTCTGTTTATTGGGTGAATTAATTTTGTGAAAATTAATTTAAGATATACTTATTGCATTATCAAGAATATTTATTTTCCTAGAGATTATCTAGATAAAGTTGTTTTAATCAAATAATTTCTCTATTGGGTTATTTGAATCAAAACTAAGGCCTTATCTCTAGAATCTCATATAGGAAATAAAAGATTTGCTGGGATTATTTATCGTAAGTTTGGCAGGTCGATATTCTAGTTTGGCCTACCAATGGAGAAAGTTAGGCAGGCCGATTTGTCAGTTCGGCCTGCCGATCGAGCGATAAATAAATAACATGTTTTTACACATATCATTTCTGATATTGATTCTGATTAAAATTTTCGAGGCCTTATCTGATAAGAACTGACCCTTGGGCCTAACCTGTATAAAAAGGAAGTGAGACTCATTGTTATTTAGATCAGTTGAGAAATCTAGAATGAGTACTCTGCCAATAAAACTCTAGAACTCCCTAGAGAGCTGTTATTCACAAATCACAAACTATAGCTTTGGGTATTTCTTAATTGGTTGGAAGGAGAGCCACCTGTGGAAGAGCTATACGAGTGTGCCCACACATACATAGATCATGAATAGAGAACAGCAAAGAAAGCTAGTTGATTGAGATCCTTCTATAACTTCATTTCTCTTCATCGATTGCGGGAGCTTTTTGACAAACAAGGTTAGTAAGATCCAGTTAATTTATGCATATAGCGTGTCGAACTTGTGTTTTAGAAAATACTCTGATATTAAAAAATTTTAAAATTCCACTGCATACTATTTTTCCAACAATTAGTATCAAAGCCATGATTTTTACATAAATTTACGAGTATGTGATCATATTATATGCATAAATTATGTGATCTTGATCTCGCCTATGCTTAAATTTAATTTTTTAGAGAGTTGGCACTCTAGGTTTTTATATATTTATAAATTATGTGATCTTAATCTCTCCTATGCTTGAATTAATAATCGTTAGAGGTTAAAATGTGTATCTAGGTTTTTCATGTAATTAGATGGCAGACTATCATCTCTATCTAGGAATTATTATTTAATTTTAAATTTGTAAGAATTTTGTAATTAAATAATCATTCTGAAAAGACGGATCCAGAAAATGAATGATAGCATTCTACAAGTATTTCTTAAGTCTCTTATTTTAAGTTTTTGAATTGTTGAAAATATAATTGAAAAACTCCGTAAAACTGTATTCCTTAAAAAACATGATTTTTGCTCGGTCGGCATGCCATTTTATGATATATGATATAATGGTACTAACCATTTTATTTTAAGTGTTATGACAGGCGACGGTCTCGTGGAATTGATATGCTCAAAATATTCATGTCATTTATGTTGTACGTTTAATAATGATTTTGTGATAATTTAATGCTTTGATGAATTTTAGTGTGTTAAGGCAGATTGGTAGGTCGAACCTTCATGTTCAGCAAGCCAAACTGTCTCTTACGGAACGGCAGGCCGATGGAATTTCATCGACAGGCTAGACCTCATGCATTCGGCAGGCCGAAGTGAGACATCAGCAGGCCAAAGTGAGCTAACGAGCAGTCGGCAAAAAATCTCCCAAAATTTATGACAAGGATGATTATGTGATTGAATAATGATTGTTGATTGATTGGCACATTTTTGGCTTAATTTCCTCATTTTAGGAAATGAAAGGTTTGACTTTTAAATTTATTGGATGATTTGATATGGTTTCCTACTTTGAAAGCTTGAAATGTGGTAAGTGAAGCTAAATTAGTTGACCTTCCCTTAATTATTTCCCTTAATCCACATGAAAGTAGCATTTTCTTTTTTCCCTACCGCAAATATTGAGAGCCAAATTAAAAAAAAAAAATTCTCTCTTTCTATATCGTGTATCGTTCTTCCTCTCTTCTCTCTCAAACATTTTCTTTTCCTCTTCACCACGTACACTTCTCCTTCTTTTCTCCATTATTTTTCTGCAAATAATCAAAAGAAATATTGAATTTTTGTTGGGTGAATACAAGGAAGCTTGAGAATAAATTGTTTTGAGGTAAGACACTCTTCTCAACAATGTTGAAATTTTCATTACCTTATAATCCGACCCCTATATCTTTGCCTACAATTTTTTGTTTGTTCTGAAATTTTAATATGTTATTCATGATTGGATTTTTCTACGTTAAGATATGAATTTTCTTCTCTCTATCACTCACAGAAAATTGTTGCTGATTAGTTGTGTCGCACAAAAATATAGGTTTTGTTCATAATGTAAATGAATGTTATTTTTCACAAAATTTGGTAAATATGTTCATGTATATGTTAAGTTATGGACTGGAAAGTTTGGTGATGATTTGATGAAAATTCTATGTGTTATTGAATTATCATTAAGACTAGGTTTTTAGACTGTTTTATCAGTGAAATTGTTGAACTTTTATTGTGTGATGTTTTTGTATGACTAAATGATTTTATTTGGTGATGAGAATTTTTGAAGGTACTGTATTGTATGTTAAAAACTTGTCATATAAATTTTAGGGTCATAGTAATTTTTATTTTAATTATTTGAATATGATAAATGTATGTAACTCACCGCCTACACATAAGAAGTTATTTTTGTCTCTGCCTTCTAATGCATGGTTTGAACTATTTTAGATTTTATTTGAAGGTAATTTTTGGATATGTTATAGTTCTAGGTGTCTATTATATGTGATAATTTTTGTAGAATTTCTATAGCATGAATATTGTGTTAAATGAACCTGAGTTAAGAGTTTTTTACTGCCTAATTATTGTTGGCAAATTTTGTGATGTATATTATATAACTTGTTTTGGACATTAAATGGAATTTTTATGATCAACAAAAAATCATGATATTATGTATGTATGTTATCTTTGTCCTTGCCAATTTTGGTGCCCTAATTGTGTGTAAATGTAAAGTTATTCATGAAGGTCAGGAATATATTTGTGTTGATAGCCTTGTTTTAATGTCTTAACGTTAATGAAACATGTTATAAATTTATGTTTCAAGAGATGAATGTATGTGTGATGTTATATGGTAATGGATGTTATGTTTGGTGATTAATTCGTTAAAAATATATGTTAATTGTCATTTTTAATGAATGTATGACATGAACACAATATGAAGTGAGCACATCGAGACCGCGGTGTCGTCACCTACAAATTAAGATTAAGTAAGCTTATTAAGGTAAGTACATTCTCACCTGCAACACAATATGGATTGTGAAAGTATGAAATTATGATTATGATGATGATTTTATGATGATTTCATTATATTTTACATATTAAAGATTTGAAGTTCAAAATACATGTATGATGATGACGTATGTCAAAGCATGAAAGTATAATTATGTATATATGTATCGCCTAAATAAGTGTTACACACCCAATGATATGTTATGTTATGATATGACACCTCTCATGACGGCACACCTACGATGATGATATTTATGGTGCAACACTTGGGCCCTTAAGATAAAATGAAATAAGTTTTAATATGGACAATGAAATGAAAGATATGTTCTTTATGAAATTGTGCCTAGTGCACTATTATGATGATGATGATGATGATGATGATGTTTATAAAATATTTTAAGTTGTGAGATATAATTGTACTTACTAAGCATTAGCTTATTTAGCTTTATATCATGTTGCAGATAAGGGTAAGAAGGTAACGGAATAGGTGGAGGGCAAGGAAATGCATGTGAGCTAAGCAAGTTGGATTGAAAATAGAAGACACCAAGAAATAAGTTTTTAAAACTTATGAACTATGTTTTATTCTTTTTCTTATTATTTCTTCTAAGTATATTTGTTTTCTTTCCGCATTTTGAGGTATTGGAACTTGTTTTAAATTAATTTTTGAATTTTGACAGTCGGTCAGCCTACAGACCATATTTGGTCAGACTGTCGATGAAAGGATCGGCCTATCGATTACTCTATCTTGCCGATCTAGCGAATTTTAAAACCCTATTTTACAAAGCCTTGGGCGGCCTGCCAATGGATAAACATCAGTCTGCCGGACAAGTTTGGCCTGTCGAAGTGTGAAGTTCGGCCTACCGAACTGTGTAAGTAGATTTTAAATGTTTTGATCTTGTTATGGAATTAATGTTTGGTATAATAAACTATTTAAAGGATGTTTACAATCATTTAATTTATATATATATATATATATATAAAAGTATGCATGGATCCTGGGTATGTTTTCTAAATTATGTTTTCAAATACATGTTTTTATTTATTATAGTTTTACTTTAATTAATGGTAAAAGTATTAAGGAATGAATGTAACGATATCTGTCACGTCCGTAAGGGGGCGTTACGGTATCGCTATACTGTGATAATAGTACAGCGGTAGCTAATGTTAAGAAACCAAGATTTCATAAGAAAAGTAAGCATATTGATCGAAAGTAACGTGTGATAAAGGACTTCGTAGAATGTTGGCATGTCATTGTGTGCAAAATTGCATCAGAGGACAATTTAGCTGATCCATTTACGAAGACACTTACTAGGAGAGTTTTCAAGAAGCATGTGGAAGCTATGGGGATGCGAGATTTGTCTTATTTACTCACTTACTGTAAGTGGGAGCTTTTTGGACATGTATGCCCTAAGGAGTAAAAATGTAATATGTTTTTGGAGACGTTTTTATCAATAAAGAGTTTTTTATTATTCATATACCAAATTATTGTCCTTTTTATGTTCATATTTGTTGAATGTCTATTAAGCAAACAAAAGTCTAAAACTATTGTTCTAAACATTTAAGAATTGGGCATATGATGGATAGATTATGCGCAAGACATAATCCTTAAGGTGACAGTCTAAATCATAAGATTCACAATTGAGGGAATAGAGTTGGGTGCTTTATTCATGTAAAGATTGTTATGTTGTCTATATCCCTAACGGGAGATGGTTTTTCTTGACCATCGGAGGTAGACTCTACAAATAAAAACATTGGCACATTGTCATAGGTGACGATGTAGTGAATCGGGATATAAAGTGAATTGATTTGGATTAATAATTCTGTCTCTATAAATCAATTCACTTTAGACAATCATATGTGTTGTATTTTTATTTTAAGATGAATAATGGGCCCATTTTCTTGACTTGTGTCTTTTGATGTACCAGAGGGTAACATCCATATTTTATGTTAGTACGCATGCCGGTATGTTGGAGGCATGACTCTTGATAACATAGACTTGTTATTCATAGATATAGAATCCATAGCTCCTCTTTAGGAGTAGATGATATCCTCCTATATGTGCTATCCTATAATTGAAAAATTGGAATGCTCAACCGTTTGGATGCATAGGTGTAACCAAATAGTATATTGTCTTTGGATGATAAGTTTTTCGATGGTGAGATAATGGAATGTAAGACAAAAATAATTAAGAAAGTAAGACAAAACTTATCCTTAAGCCGATTACGGATAATCCTACGGGAATATGACACATTATAATATGTCATGGAGACTTAGCTATTCAAGCTTCGTAATTCTATATGGTTCGAGAATGTAGCTCTAAGCTTTTAGTAGAGTAGCATTAAAGTTGATAATTATGAAATATATATTTTGGATATTGGTTTCATAATTATCAAAAGCTTGAATTATATAGGTCCATCAGGTCCCCTTTGCTAGCTCATAATAAATCCTAAAATGATACGAGGTGCTTTTCCAATAAATTAGTGACTTATGTCAAATTATCAAATTAGCTGAAATTCGATAAGATCATATAATTCATGTCTGTTTATCGGGTGAATTAATTTTGTAAATTAATTCAAGATAAACTTGTCAAAATATTAGGAATATTTATTTTCTTAGAGATTATCTAGATAAAGTTGTTTTAATTAGATAACTTCTCTATTAGGTTATTTGAATTAAAACTGAGGCTTTATACCCAGAATCTCTGGAGGGAAATAAAAGATTTGTAGGGATCATTTATTGTGAGTTTGGTAGGCTAATCTTTCAATTTGGCTTATCGATGAAGTAAGTTAGGTAGGCTGATTTATGAGTTTGGCCTGTAGGCCAAGCGATAAATAGATCACACGTTTTTACGCGAATCTTACCTGATATTGATTCTGATTTTAATTTTCAAGGCCTTATTTGATAAGGACTGACCCCTGGGCCTAACCTCTATAAAAAGGGGAGTATAACTCATTGTTATTTAGATCAGTTAAGAAATCTAGAGTGAGTAATTTTTTTTTTTTGTAATTCCCTCACTAGACGTTGATATGTCGCCTTTACCTTATGTAAGCAAGGCATCTTGATACAAACTCTACAACATCTTTCTTCATTAAAGTCCACAAAAAAGCTCTCCTTTAAATCTATGAACATCTTGGCTGCTCCTAGGTGTGCGGAGTAGGGGGTTTCGCGTGCTTCTGAAAGGATCCATTTCTTCATTTCCTCATCGTCAAGTATGCATATCCTACCTTTGTGATGAAGTATGCCATCTTTTGACAGGCTAAACTCAGTTTCCTTTCCTTCTAGAACCTCTTTACATATTTTTAACCAAGGCAGGGCCAATTTCTTGACTGCCTTTCATGTGCTTGAGGATGTGGGTTAGAGCATTAATGCCGACAATTTTCCTGAAATTATCTCGATTCCAAGGTCGCTGATATCGTTCTGCAAAAGCACAGATAGAAAACTGATTGCCATGGGTGTTTCTATAGATTTTGACTCAATGCATTAGCCACTTTGTTTGCTTTACCAATATGATAAAGGATTTTGTGGTCGTAATCCTTCACTAGCTTCAGGCATTTTTGTTGGCTCATGTTCAACTCCTTCAGTGTGAAAATGTACTTGAGACTTTGATGGTCTGTGTAGATTTCACGTTTTGCTCCATACAAGTAGTGCTATCATATTTTAGAGTGAAAACCACCATTGCGAGCCCTAAATCATGTGCTGAGTAGTTTCTCTCATGGTCATTGCGTTGTCGTGAAGCGTAGGCGACTACATTTCCTCCTTGTATAAGAACAAATACTAACCCAAGTTTGGAAGCATCATTGTAAATTACAAAATTCCCTTCTTCAACATCAGGAATTGTCAACACTGGAGCAATCGTGAACCTCATTTCAACTCTCTGAAGCTTTCATCACATATATCAGTTGACTTGTACTTCTTCCCTTTTTGTGTAAGTGCTGTGAGTGGTGCCGCTAGCTTTGAAAATCCTTCTACAACTCATCGATAATTTCCTACCAATCTAAGGAAACTATGTATCTCTGTCACACTTGTCGTGGCTGGCCATTGACTCACTACTTCAATCTTTATAGGATCTACAGCAACTCCTTCCTTGGATACCATATGTCCCAAAAATTTTGTACTTTTTCTAGCCTGAATTCACACTTTGAGAATTTGGCATGTAACTGATTCTCCTTCGAAATCTATAGTTCATGTTCTTCTTTTATCTTGGAGTAGATCAAGATATCTTCTATGAAAGTGCTGATGTACTTGTCTAGGTGATTTTTGAATACGCTATTCATCAAGTCCATAAATGTTGCAGGGGCATTGGTCAAATCAAACAACATCACGAGGTACTTGTAGTGTCTGAGTCATGTGTTAAATGCTGTCTTTGGCACATCACCTTCCTTGATTCGAAGCTGGTGGTATCCGAACATAGGTCGATTTTTTTAAAAAAAAATCAGTAGCTCCCTTTAGTTGATCGAATAGGTTGTCAATTCGTGGTAGCAGGTATTTGTTCTTGATCATGATTTTATTCAGCTCCTGATAGTTGATGCATATTCTTAGTGTACCATCTTTCCTTTTTCATGAACAAGGCTAGTAGCTCTCCATCCTGAGTAGCTTGGGTGAATGACACCCTTGTCTAGCAGCTCTTGTAGTTGCACTTGTAGTTCTTTGAGTTCTACTAGGGCCATTTGATAGGGCGCCTTAGAAATTGGTGTTGATCTAGGCATTAATTCAATTTCGAATGAAATCTCTTGTTTTGGCGATAGTCCTGGCAATTCCTTTGGAAACACTTCTATGAC
The DNA here is from genome assembly GCA_946598075.1 of Artocarpus hirsutus. Lineage (NCBI taxonomy): Eukaryota > Viridiplantae > Streptophyta > Magnoliopsida > Rosales > Moraceae > Artocarpus > Artocarpus hirsutus. Next base: position 22,457 of record CAMOHE010042262.1, read on the forward strand.
GTTCCTAACCACTAGATAGTCTTTCGGTCCCGATTTACTCTCCTTGGATTATCCGCTAGGTTGGCTAGGTATCCCAGGCATCCGCTAGCCAACAGCTTGCTTACTTTCACAGTGGGTATTATTGGCACTGATTGCTTCTGTGGTGTTCCTATGTAGGTGAATTTTCTTCCTCCTCCATTCCTAGGATAACATCATAATTATTCATATCAATGATTATCAAGTTTACAAATAGTTCCCATTCACTAATAATTACTGGTACATTTCGTAGCCAATATTTCGACATCAACCTTTCCCGATCACCACGGTAGAGGTCCTAGTTCCATATCATTTTTGGTGTAGGCATAAATGCGAGTTTGCGGTTTTGGAGTTTCTAGTCTTCCTTGGGGGATTGATGGCCCTTCAATCCAAGCCTGGACTACATGTAGCTGGTTTGCTGGGGCTTTATGCTGGTTCTGCCCTGACAAATTCTGAGGATTTAAATAACACTTTTTAGCATAGTGTCCCTCCTTGCCAGAATGTATCAATGATTTGACCTTGCTTTACATTTTCTCGGATACCTTTTTCTGCACTTAGAACAAGTGGGGTTGTTGTTACTATTCCCAATGTGGTTTCCCTTCTATGGCTTTAAAAACTTGGCTCTTTCCTCTCAACTATGAGTTCACCCAATATTCAGTGTAGATTGCCCGATGGATGTAATCCTTAACATATTTGAAGGGTTCGCTTCCACTGTTGACCACCACAGCAATGTCGAATCTAAACATCTTCATCGATCTCCTTATCTCGTCTCTTTTGTTGCTCAACACATGAGGGTAGAGTCGAGCTAGTTGCTTGATTTTTTTTTTGTACTAGATCCTTCACTAACACGTTACCTTGATGAAAGTTGTTGAACTCGTCTCCCGGGACTGCCACAGTATCCATGTTAAAGTACATTTTGTGAAACTCATAGACGAAGTCCTACCATATCATCTAATTAACATTTCTCCTTACTTCTTCACTTTGCCACCAATGATAGGCCCCCTTTTTGTTTTTTAATTCATATGAGGCACATAGAACCTTGTCTGGCTCATTTCGCCTCATAAAGTTAAATACCACTTGAACATCAGTTAGCTAGTTATCTACCTCTATAGGATGGTATTTTACCAATCTATGAAACTTATTCTCTCAATGACTAAAGGGAATATATTGCTTTAAAAATATTATTTCAAGTTTGATTTGGTCAGATAATAAATTAAAAGTGACCACCTATAGATAGACTGTGACCTCTTGGAAGTTCCTTTCCTATTCTTCAGACTTCTGTCTACATAAAGATTCCCTATAAGAATCCATGTACTTATGCTTATTTGAGATTATGTATCTATATTTGTACATTACAGGATCTCTCTTTCTATCACTATAACTTAGGGGTCTAGCTCTTATTGGGTTGCTTATAGGCTCTATCATTGTACTTATAAACTGTAATGTATTTATAATACCAATAACAAGCATTAATCATAACATTCATGCCCTCACGTTATAAAACTACTAAACAAACATTTTTATCAGTAATCATTACATACCATAGTCTGTTGTTAGTTTCAAGACTTTATATGTCTCCAACAGGTCACAAAGCATAAACCTCTTCTTGTTGGGAACTACTACTTGTTCATACATACATGCTATTTCTTATAATATTTATATAGGCCTACTTGGCTGTTTGACATGATATATTATTAACCCTTTAGTGGCCCCTCGACTATCTACTCTTCTGCGTTGTCTCTAAGTTGGATATTGATGCCCTTGTTTATGAGGCTAGTTGGGAAGCCTTTTCTAGCCAAGTACTCGAACGAGCTCCAAGGATAGTGTTCTGACGCTATCATTTTTGGTGGTAGCCCTCTGAGGAAGAGCTTGCCCCTCCGTTCCCCCTAAAGGGAAGTTTTGGTAGAAATTCTTTTTTGAATTGCCAAATATAGCCCCATATCTCCTAGATTCATGCTCCATGAGTCGAGCATTTCAAAGTGACGGTTGGCACGATCACGCAGTTCCAGGTATTGTCTTGCCTATTTGGGAAGTTGACATCCAGCATAGCTTTTGGTAATTTGGTCTATCATGGCATCTAGGCTTGGCCTCCGGCCATGGAGAGACATCCTACACCATGTTGACATTTCAATTGTTGTGCTGTATCGTTATGGAAAAGGCATTACCTATTAGCTACTATAATATAATTAGTATAAACTAAATTTGACTTACTTGGACTATGGCATAGCAGACATGTGACGACTTGGAGTAGGATGGTAGGATACAGGCTCTGATACCAACTGTAACGACTCTTCTTACATGTCTGTTACTTAACTTTGTAATCTTAATACTTGAACATATTTTAATATGAGGTTCTTAAATTTGTAGAATAATTTTTTTTAAACAAACATTGAAGTGAGTTCTTAACATAGTAATAATAGTTTCTTAGACTCGTAATGGTTCAAAATTGGCAAAACAGTTCCAGCACTATTGGAACTGTTTTAGGCAGTTTCAATAAACTGCGTTAGGCAGTTTTTGAGCAGTCCAATAAAACTGCTCGGAAAGCCTATTTAGAGTCAAAACTGTGTTTTTTTACAGCCACGGTTTTTTGTTCAAAATGTCAAAAACTAAAAGTCTCGTGTTTGGTAAAGTTTCAAAAATAGATTCTAAGGCCTCTGTTTACACGTTCAAAGTTTGTGGAAAATTTTTCCACAAACTAAAAACTTGCACAAAACATAACTCTAACATACCATACTAACTTGTTACATCATATACAAACACTAACCGTAATAATCACACATAAATAATTATTACAACATATTTCCTCACCCAATCATCAAATCTCTCATAAACTTATAAAATTTAAGGAAAGCTTAGATTACTTACCCTTGATGAAAACTCTTAGGTGGGTGATCTTAAAACTTCTAGCTCCACTCCTTTCCTCCTCTTGGATCAACACTAAAACAAAACTTAATCATGTAAAAACCTAGTTGTGTTGTGGTCTTCATTTAGAGGCTATCTAACTAAAATATTTTCTTCTCTTTGTTAGAAGAAGAGAGAGGAAGAAAAATGTGAATATTACCTTGGTCTAATATTCTAACACCACCTTTGTCTTCTTCTTCTTCTTCCTATGTAGGAGTAGATAATTTTTTTTTTTTTTGATAAGATAATGGTAGAGAAGTATGTGGAATGTGGCTTGATTTTTGTTTGGGTTTTGAAAAGAGTTTCGGAGCACAAAATTTTCTTCTTGAAACCACTTGGCATGCACGATGGAGGAAGAAAGAAATGGGATTTTTTTTGTCACTTGGGAGCTTGGGTACTTGTTGGAAAGACTTGGAACAAGTGAAAACAAAAATGACTTTTCTTTCTTTGAAGCTTGTTTGCTCGGTGGATGGATGTAGTGGGATGATTTAATTTTTTTCTTTGATTTTTCCTTCTTTTGGAGGCTTTAGTGGAAGTGGAGAAAGGCAAATGGAGAGAACTCTTTCCCTTTGATTCGATGGCGGGACTTGAAACAAGTGGAGAGGAGATTTTTCTTTTCTTGGAAGCAAGCTCACTTGATGGGACAAGTGGGAATAAATGAAAACAAGACAAATTTTGATTTAACTAGGCTTAACAATCCCCCCCAAGTTGGTGCCATCATGAAGTGGAGTGGAGAGTTAGGTAAACTTAATTGATTATTTAAAGTGCAATGATGATATTGGAAGCATATTTTATGGGTACTTTGGCCTTTCTTGTAAGAAATGCTTAAGCAGGTAAATTTTATAATGCCAACAATAATTAACATAGCTAACAGGAAATTTTATTACTTGACTAATCCTCTCTTATTTCTCCAAATATTGTGACACGCTAATCACAGTATGAACTGATATTGGGTAAAGTTTAATCGCGTATTGATTTTTAACTGCCTTAAGTCTAAAAATTTATTTTAAACTTAATAAAAATCTAAATGTGACTTTTTCAGTATCTAAACTCTATAATAACATAGTTTTTTAATAGTGTCACTATCAGAGTTTGCATAGTATTTTCTGTCGTTATGGCTACTCGCGTAACTCCATTTTTGACTAATTTGGCAATTAAGGATTTAATTTGTGTTAGAGTGTTTCTCGATACATTGCTAACTTAATATTGTACTAAAAAATTCTCATAATTAAATTTCTCAAGTCCTTTACATATAAATTCTTCCGTCTTCGTAACGCTTGAATTTATAAATTCATTTATTGAATTTCGATAGTTAATTAACTTAACTATAGAATCCATTATAGAATTTTTGGAATATTCATATATTAATTCTATAAATTCTTTACTCATGAAATTCATACATAATGTTTCAAGCAAAATCCTTACTTTAAATATGTAAATTATATTATTTAATTCTAGGATTTTTCTCGATCATTTTATAGATAACATAACAATCTTAACATGAATAAAGTGCTCAACTTTATTCTCTCGATTGCAGATCTTATCATTTAAACTATTACCTTTAAGATTCATGTTTTCTACATAATCTGTCCATAATATGCATAATCTTAAAGGTTTAGACTGACAGTCACACCTTCTGGTTAGTGGCAGTAGGTTTGTTGTTTTTCCACTAGATTTGCTTCTATACTGAGTTATTTGTTCCCTCAACTTAGAAGGTTTGATCTCAATCTACTAGGTTTGTCCATTGACTATAGTGCTTTTTGTTTAACAAGTCATGGTCGAGCTCTAATTTATGTGTCAAGTAGGCTTTTCTCTTTTCGGTCTTGTCAATTGACATTTGCCATTGTACTTCAATCATCTTTACTAGTGGATCTGGTCAATGATTAAGGTCAAATTCTTATGTAATTAGTCGTAATATTCAACTCTATATATACTTTCATTAGTCTTAAATGAAGTTTCATGTTTATTCCAAAAACAAAATATCCACTCTTTATCACACCCACCACATGCCACCCCAATCCTATAGTACTGGCTTAACTTCTAGGTAGGCTAATCAGGTGCTTTAGATTCATATTTTTAGAATGCCCCTAAATATTGCTTATATTTTAGCCAATATGTTGCTTAGATTTTTCAATATTAAAAATATTGTTCGCTATATTTGGGAACTCAAAAACAATATGATTTTTTCCAAAATGAAGGTGTGTGTGTGTGTGTTTTAGGGGAGGAGGATATCATCACTACAGGGGAGGAGGATATCATCACTACTACAAATCAGAGATTTAACGACATTTCTTAAAAAAAATTTCATCTGATGTGTTTAAAAGGGGGGAACAAACGTGGGTGGTATCATCGCTACTACAAATCAGAGATTAGACGATGTCTATTTAGCAATGTTTTCTAAAAAAATGTCGTCTAATATGTTTAAAAGTGGGAATAAACATGGGTGGTATCATCACTAGTACAAATTAGAGATTAGATGACACCTATTTAGTAACGTTTTCTAAAAAAATATCGTCTAATGTGTTTAAAAAAATGCATCCATGTTTTTTAAATTCGTGTTTAAAAAAATGCATCCATGTTTTTTAAATTCATGCAAGAACATTAGACAACGGTTTTTGAGAAACCATCATCTAATGTTCTAGAATAACAGGCAGGATTTTTCATATTTATTTTTTTCCTAAAAATTTTGAATTTTTCTATTCCTTACTTAAATTTTGAATAACCTCTTCCGTTCCACACAATTTAATTTACAAACTCTAAAGTTTTTCTTTTAAATTTCATCTTCTCCCTCTAAGTTTTCTCTATTTCTTTCTTTCTCGCCTCCTAACTCTCTCTTTAACAATTTTCTTCAAATTCCCTTTTTCATCTCTTTTAAACTACTTACTTCCTCAACCACCGCCAACAAGATCCTCATATATATCATATCCATCATTGTTGTTGTCGCCGTCGCTGTAGCCACCCCACTGAGCACCAAAATTTAGGTACTTTGCTTTTTTTTGAATATAACTTGTTTTTTTTTGGATTTACAGTTTTTCTTTGAATTTAATTAAGTATCTTTTGTTCATAGATTTTGTATAGAAACTTTGTTTATGATTTTAGAAAGAAATATGTTATATCCAAATTGATTATATGACAAGGGGAATATGTAAGAAATATTTTTAAAAGTTGTTATGTTTAAACTAATGAGATATGATTAATGATTAAGTTCATTAAAAAGGTGGATGTGAATAAGTGAATAATATTCAAAATAAATTGTTGTTTGAGAATAAAAAGTATTCACGATTTTATTTGGTTTTCTTTAGAAACCATTGTCTAATGTAAATAAAAAGGCCCAATAAGAGTTTAGACGACAGTTAAAAACTATCATGAAAAGTGGGCCACATATTACGACTCTATATTAGATGACGGTTTAACAAGCCATTGTCTTATCCTTAGACGATGGTTAAAATGATCAGTCTCTAGTAGATATAGGGATGACAATAAGTAAATCACAAATGATAACCTTCAATTTCAAATAATAATAATAATAATAATAATAATAATAATAATAATAATAACATCAATTTTCAAACCAAAAAATTAGAAATGTCAACAAATTTTCCTAATCTAAATAAAACCAATGCTATGATATGATCCACTCAAAAATTCTTATTGGTGAGATCCATTTTTTCTAGCCGTTGGATGGAATCTAATCGTTCAAAATCTAAATTTCACAAAAACCAAAATAAACACACTTCCACCCTATCATTTTTTTATTTTCCTATCAGATTTTTTAAAATAACAAATAAAATTCAAAAAGAAAAAAGAAAAAAGAGAAGATCTCCTTCTCTATTGCCAGTATCATTCTTGGCGATCTTGGCCATGACGGGGGTTGCAATTCCATTCGTGACCCTCTAATCTTGGTCACAATTAAGTCATAATAGGAGCTCTTGACCATCACAAGCAATAGTGGTCACGATTCCCCACAACGACAGATCTATCACTACGAGCTCCCCACAGCGATGGCTATTTGATTTCACCCAAAATGTTTCTTCTTAAATGGCAGACGTTTATAGTATAGAAAAGTTGTTGTATCCACAGGGAGGTGAAAACTTATAACTCGAGAGATTGTTAAAAATAAACTGTCAAAAAAGCAAGCAGTTTTTCAAAATAAAGTTTAAAATCAGAGAAATATTTTTGTGATTTTTTTAATTTAAAATTTAAAACATAAAATTAAAATAGTGAAGCTTTGAGAATCCCTTGTATGTTTTGCAACTGATATAGAATTTTAACTCTAATTAATGATTATCTAAAGCATTTGATTCATTTTATCCTTTCTCATAAAGCAATCACTTTTACTAATTTTATAAGTCAACCGAGAGTGACAATATAGCAAGTGATAATACAGTAAGAGTCTTCCAATAAAAAGTAGCAAAATAATCATCTCTCACTAATGATTAGGTGCACTAATTATGAAAATTATAACAGCTGTCACTACAATTATAATTAATATAATTTTAAGATAGAAAAGATAACAACAAACCAAAATTATTATATTTTAATGGAATAAATTATTACATTAATTCTAGCAACACCTCATTTTATTAAATGGTTTAAGACTATACTATACCATCCACACCTCGTTTTATTATTTTATCCTAAGGGGGAGAAAAATAAGAAAAGAAAAGAAAGGAGGGAGGGAAGAAAAGGGCCAAATGGCCTGAAGGTGTGGATGGATTCAAGGGGGAGAAATCTCCCCCTATATAAAGTGCAAAAAATTACACTATTCACTTTATTATTGTTATTGTTGTTGTTGTTGTTGTTATTTACTATAGTTATTGTTGACGAAAATGGATAAAAAATGATTCATTTTCCTTCAATTTTTTTAGCGCGAGATTTAATTGTTGAGTGTGCAAATTGGGGTTTGCAATTTGTTGTTGCACAGCAACGAGAGGCACTAAAACAGGATGATCTTGAGCGTTGAAATCGCAATCCAACAGTTAGCATTTAAGGAGAAGAGTGAGACTAGTGGGACCGTGTGGGACCAAGAATAGCGACAAGATAGGTCTTGGTCAAGAGATTGAATGGTTAGAAGGATGCACGCACATAGACACACCCGCATAGGATCTAACAAGGTCTAAGATTCCCTTTAACTAGCGCGTGAGTAGCACATGTGAATCGCAAAGCGACACATGGCTTCCACTTCTAGAATTAGAATCTTTTGACCTTTTTTTAGTGCATTTGTTATCCGATTTTGTCCGTTTTAGTGCCATGTTGTTCCGTTTTCCCTCCAAATTTCAAATCTAAAATAAAATATACAAACTAAAATCAATTATTTTACAAAAATAATCTTCACAATAATTAAAAATATTTATTTTACAATAAAAAACACAAAAATTACTAAAAATAGATAAAATTTCTAAAATTAACAAATTTTAACAGATATGCTATCTAAGGCTCGAGATTATTTTTAGAAATGTCTAAAAATATAATAGAACATATTTACAAACTTAAAACTTATTTACAAATATTTTGAGACTCAAAATAAAATCACATAACAATATTTTATGGTTTTAATTATTTACAAACTAAACACTTATTTGACACATCAAAATGACTCTAAAATTATCAATAATATTATTAAACATAAAAATACACTAAAAACACATTTTTAAACACATTTTCATACTAAGACACAAAAATACATATTAACACAAAAATGCTATTTGTTTGAGGATTTAATGAGAAATAAAAGTGTAAATAAATGATTTTAAGCCTTGAAAAATATACACTTTTAGAGTTTCATCAACGACCATGCTATTTTTTATTTAACTAAGTCTAACTGTTTAAAAAAGGTGCGATTTGGTCTATAACTGTTAATTTTTACTGTTAAAAAAATGTATTGACCACTTGAATGAGAGTATTTTAGTAAAATAGCTAATGTGTTTTAAAGAAATTAAAATTACAACATAAAAAAGATTTAAAAAGGTAAAGGAAAAAATAAATATTTATTATTAAAATTAGATTTTTTAAACAAAAAATAAGATCAAATTCTTTTAAAAAAAGATTTAATTATCCATATAAACAAAACACTAATCATTAATATTCTACAAATCAATAATACTAATTAGAATTAAAAATAAAAATTTTATTGATAAAAATATTTTGTCTATATCAATAAGAGGAAACTCTTCCTTTTCCTTTGCTTCAGCGAGGACAAATGTCGGCGATGATTGATCGCGCTAGCTGCAACGAAGACAATGACGAACGGACCCAGCCCTATCCCTCGACAGCCTTGTCGTGACGATTGACAACCCTCTCACAATTATACGCGGTTGTCGCGGCCCGGAGATTGACGTCTGGCTCGCATGGTGAAGATAGAGATCTTCTTGGCTTGATCGGCCCAAAAAAAGGGCGAGCTCGATGGTGACAGTGCTTTTTTGCATGTCTCCGTCTTCACCTAGGCTCAACGGCACATGAACAGGGTGAGCTTACCTAGGCTCATCTTCGTCATCTACCTTATAGTCTTGGAATTTGGGCTAACAAGGAAGGTTTTACGATAGGGTTGGGTCTAGAGGGGGGGCCTGTGGGGGTTGGGTGCAACGGAGGTGGGGTCGACGGGGAGGGGGTTACAACGAGGTTGGGCCAACAGGCAGGGTTTGTGACAGGATTGGGCTTGGGGGTGGGTTCTACAACAGTGTTGGATGTGATGGAGATAGGGTCGACAAAGAAGGGGCTGCAACGAGGTTAGGCACAAAGGAGGGGTCACTGGCGTTGGGCTCTTTTTTTTGGTTTTTTGTTTTTTGTTTTGTTTTTTATTATATATTTTAGGTTTTTTCTCTTTTTTTTTGAAGATTTGGAATTTTTTTGTGGGTAAAAATCAAACCAATGGTTGTAATTTTTTTTAAGTAAGTGGTTATGATTTAATTTTTTTAATGTATCAATTATTTAAAGGGTAATTTAATAATTTCAATTAAAATATGATATTTAGCAATTTATAATGGTCAAACTTAACGACTGAGGACCAAATTGTACATATTTTAGATTAGATATTAAATTAAAAAAAGATTAGAAACTAAATTACATATTTTTAAAAATGTCAGGACTAACAAAAGATACTCTAAATAGAATAACAAAAGATAAAAGAATTGAAGAATTGGAAAAGTTACATAATAAATATAATAATAAAAAAAGAGCCAATATGTGTACTATTATAAGCCCATGGTCCTTTGCCCCCATTCTCTTCTCATCTTGACCACGGTCTTAATCCAGCGCCACGCCAATCTTTGTCCCAATTATAAAAATAAGAAATTCTTCATTTAGAGAAAATATTTGTGTAAAAAAAAAATCAAAAACCAAAAAATTTTTTGCAACCTTAAAAAAAAAAAACCGAGATTTAAATCGTTCAATATTTAAGGTTTTCATCCATTTAATTGATAGTGGGATTAACTTTGACAAAATTTTTCCTTCTCCTTTTTTAGAGATATGTCACAACTTTCAAATAAAAAAGAATATTTCTAAAGAGATTAAAAAGTTCAAAAATCTTTCATGAACAAAAGTTTCATTTAAAAAAAAACAATGTTAACGACTTTCATTTTAAAAAAAACACATAAACTATTTATGAGACACTTTCTAAGTTCAAGGACTATATATAAGACGAAATTAATTACAAAACTAAGTATAAGCAAAGCAAAATAATTCATGGACTATTCCTAAATTCATTAGTTAGTAAATCAAGTCAAATTTTTTTATCACTTATGTATGTTATTTGGGCTGTTGTGGTGTCTTAAAATGGAAAAAAATTACATATCTTATGCCACATATTTAAAAAATGTGTTCATTCATATCACATTTAAAAAAATTGTGTCATACTATTTTTTTGATGTGTTATATTATTACTCATATGATATCAAAGTTGTCACACTTAAACATGTTAAAATAAGTTTTAAAAAAAGTAATTTATAGAAATTCCCAATGTGAAAAATATCAACGGGCTGTTGTGGTGTTACGTGCGGCAGTAGCGTAGGCAACTCAAATAGGTTCTATCCAATAACAATAAGAATAATAATAATAAAGTACTTATAGAGAATGTCTCGATTGCTAAAGCTAGAGTTGAGCATTGAACCACTATTTTTTCCCTTCTTATTTTTTCCTTTTTCCAAAAAGCTGAGCAGATGCTAATTTCATGCAATGCTGCACCAAGAACCCGGTCAAGGCAACCTCGTTAACGAGAACATTTGGGGCATAAACGCCAGTGGTAATCTCGTCCTTATTGTCGAATCTAATTGAGGTTTCTATCCTGTAAGTCAACTGTAATTTGAAGGTAAAACGAGGCCTCAACGGAGATGATGGATAGGAACTCCTACTCTGAGTATAGTTGCGCCAGTACTACTTGCGCATATTAAAGATTCCATACTTCAAAGAATAAATTTTATATATTTTTTTATCAACTTTAAGACTTGTAAGTTGTAATCATGTATCTTTTTAATTTCAAAACCTAAAATTTATTTCTTTCTAATTTTGACATTATAAAGATTTGTTCCTTTTGTAAATTTAAGAGATGGGGTTGCCCTTTATCCAAAATAAAAGGAATGTTGAGAAATTACAAAGATGTTTTTGTAAGACCACATTGGCCTCGATTCTTTTGTAGTCCAAGGGCCGGCCACAGCAGAGCATAGCAGCGCCCCTCACTTGGCACCATTCCCAGACGTAGCAACAGATAGACGAGCCAAGCTAGATTCGGACTTTACCATCCTCTTATGTTTAAGATCATATTTTAATATTTAACCAAACAAGCGTTACAGTTAGCCAGGGTTAATTTTAAGATTATTTTTTAATTATTATTATTATTATTATTTTTTACTACCAAGGCTTTTACTAAGAGTAATTTTATCTTTTCACATTATTCATATAACTTCCTCACTCAACCTATTGACATAAGGCAACTCCATCCATAAAATTAACCAAACGTGCGTGTTTGTTAGGATTACAAAATTAGATGGTGTGCATACAATACGTTTTAAAATTTGGAGACAGATTGTTACAATATCTATAATTCAAGCAGAAATTTTAAATTTATTTTATGTTATATACATACACTACAGAGAGTTTTTTTTTTTTTTTTTTTGAATGTCCAAATTCCCACATTTTTTATTTTATTATTTCAATATTTACGTGTTTGTTTTGCTATATCTAATTTGGATGATAAAAGGAATTGCGATATCCCAAATCATATTGAACGTACCCTAATTAAGTGCCTAATAATTACAGCATTTAAGGGTGAGCTTTCAATCCAATCTAAAACTTTCTACTTAAAATTATGACTTTACTGGTTCTGAGTTTATATCTAGACGTTCAACAAAAAAAAAAAAAAAGGTACATTTTCTAGAATCCAAAATGTAATAAATTTTTAATAGATTTAAAATACAAGATATAATATGGTCAAAGTGACTAATATTAGTCACATAAGACTTTTTTATAGATCAACTGTGATATGCAACGCTTTAAAAACAAAAATAAATTGATTGAATACTTGTATGTGATACCTGGCACCTAAACATGACGAAATTAGGATTCAAGTACTCTAACTAATAGCATGCGAGAAATTGTATAAGTCATCTATAATATACGAGTAACATTTTAGGCATACAAAATCAATCGTTTAGGGGGCCTTAATTTGTAATAATATTTCCAACATTCTGTAAGTTTCCCTGAAGCAACCTTGATAGCCAAGCCTAAAAGCCATTCCTTGCTTCGTTAAAGCTTACTTTACCACCAAGCTTAGAACCCCACGTCCATATGTATAGCTTGGTGATTGTTTTAGCAGCCCATATGCAATTAACTTCCATGAAAAAACATGTCGAGTCATCTACCATCCGACTCAGAGAATGACACGACAAAGCTAAGAAAGCTTTTCGGACGTGAAAGGCCAATGCATGACGTTCTTGGAGGAGGCAAAGGTACTATTTGCATTTCATCTCTCTGTCCTTTAAAGAAACCTGCTGCATGGGCGTTAATAGTACAATTAATTGGCTTATTGCCCGTAGTGTGCTGTAAATTAATTAGCACAATTTTAGTAAGGGTTAATTTTCTATTTTTCCTGCTAGATTTTGGATTGAATTTATAACCAATGCCTCGATTAATAAGCTGTACAAATGAGAATTAGTTTTAGCTGACTATGGGTTCACAATTGACTTTTTTTGTTAATCTTTTTTTTTTTTTGAGTTCCTAAACTATAAAATAAATCTTGTTTTGATCCCCGATATGTTTATCTGTTAAAATCTCAATGAGAAAACACAAGTGAGAACCAATTGTAATTTAATAGTTGTGAATTTTGTAATTTTACATGTTAGGACATGACTGTTAAAATAGAAGCTACGCCTCGTTTGGATTTTAAGAGTTAGATTAAAGAAACGATTAATTTGGTACAACTTAATTGGTGAGGACACATTTTGTATCATTTTAAAGTCAAAGACCAAAACAACATTCTCCCTATAGTTCTTTCACTAATAATAGTTTTAATCCTTAATTCTTAATTTGGGATTATGTCTCATAGACTTCAGAATGTGTACAATTACATAATAAGGCCTGTCTAGCTATCATTTCTCAAGATAAAAGTTCCCACTTTTTGATTTTTAAATATTTTCTGTGAAAACGAAAAACTATAGTCTTGAGGCCATTCATTTACAATTGTTACGATAATTATGAACTGTACGTGATATTGATAAGCAAGTGTTATGAAAATAATGCGATAGAAACAAAGAACAAAAACACATAGAGAATTTATATGGAAACTCAAAACGAGAAAAAACCACGGACAGAGAAAAAGAAAATCACTGATTAAAACCCTAATGTAATACATTATATGTATATATATAAGCATAGACAAAACCCTATGAGCCTAAAAACATAAATTAAACGGCCCAAAAACAACGGTCCGTATTTCAGGGGCTTCGTCCCTATACCTCAGCAAGATCAGTGGTGGGCTACAGATCGGCCCGATCCCTCCGCTACCATCACAAATCTAATAAAAAATCCCACTTTTATTTTTTATCACAATTTTCGTACCGTGAACTTTTCGAGTTAGACTAAACTGAATTCGCGTCACCATACTCTAACAGTAAGGATTTCGGACTTGCAGTTGCAGACGTGCTGCTATGGAGGAGGAGAAATATCTCGGCCGCACTTTTGGTTGGAATGACAGTTATATGGTTTCTCTTTGAGGTTGTTGAGTACAATTTCGTGACCCTCCTCTGTCACCTCTCCATTACCACGATGCTTGTGTTCTTCATTTGGTGTACTGGGGCAGAAATATTTAAACGGTACCTTTTTTCACAACTATACGTATGATTTAGTGTTCAAAATGATTTGATAAGCATTTCATAGACTCCGTCACAATTCTGTCACATACCCTTTTGAGAATGTTTCTATTTCTTAATTTGGACTGCGTATAATTGTGTTAATTTCTCTATAGGACTCCTCCAAAAATACCTGAAGTTATACTACATGAATCTTCATTCAGAGAAGTGGCTTCAAGCTTTCACAAAAGGTTTAACCAATCATTGTCAGTACTCCTTGACATTGCATGTGGAAAAGATCTACCACTTTTCTTCTTGGTATAACAGAAGAAACAAGCTTTTAAGTTTGATTCAATTAAACTCAACTTTCTCACAAAAAGTCTCCGATTAAAAGCTTTTATCTGACTTTTTTCAGGTAATTGTATCTCTATATATTTTATCTGTGATTGGAGCCTATTTCAGCTTCTTGAACTTCCTTTATTTGGGTAAATAAATTTGTCATCTTTCAGGCAATTACTTCATTCTTTATGGCATATTGGGCATTTGATCTAATAAAGTCGGTATGTTTGGTTGTATGACCGCACATGATCAAAGGCTTTGTCTGTATGGTGACACTGCCATTTCTGTACGAGCGATTTGAGGATGATGTTGATCGTCTTGCTGTAAGAGTAGTTCGAGAGATGAAGACATCATATCGAAGATTGGATTCAAACTTTCTCAACAAGATTCCACGAGGCCCAGCGAAAGGGAAGAAATTCAGATGAATAAGTTGAACACACGAGCGGATTCCTTGATCTGCCCTGAGTTTATCATGTAAATGACAATGTAAGGATATTTGTGCGCAACATTACGCTACAATGTTGGATAGAACTGCACGATATTGTTAACATATATAATAATAATAAATAAAAGAGGAGATTTCTAACCATTCCAGAGATTTTGATCCTTAAAAACTCTTAAAATGCTTCTAAGGCTCATGAAACTTGCAATGCTCTTAAGGGGAAAGAAAACGTAGAGAGAGAGAGAGTTCTATTACAGTTCATTGAAGGATATTCTAAGATGCAAAAACAAAGGCATCTTTGAACACCTTAAGTTGTTGCAGAACCTAAAAGAAAATCCAACACACGTGAACAGAACTAGAACTCGCCAGATCATTTGGATTTGTGCTTAAGCCTTCAACCAACCAAGCAAAGAATATATTAGTACGGAACAGTACCGGCTAGGAAGCAACTAGGAACCAGAAAAAGATTCACTCACAAGCATTAATAATAAACTGCAGAATTCCTCATCAAAATACAAAAGATTTCCTACTTCAGAAGATATAGCTAACCTTGGATATCAGTTGAATCCTCTAACCTTTCTACTCTAAATATTTATGTCTACATACATACATACATACATATCGTGTGCGCGAGTCATTTGTTTGCATAATCCAATATCTGTATAGGCAAAGCTGGAGTTTTCTTACCACGGAGCTAGGACTATTCAGTGTCACTCGTATTTGGACGTGATGAAAAAGGTTGATTATGATTGAAGCAGTGTTCATAGTTAGATTTGAGTTCGAGAAACTGTCACCGAAATTCCTTGATTCATTTCAAAAGACTAGAACTAGTATAGAACATGTATAATCTCTTATCTTAGTCCCTTCAAATACTTTACGTGACATTTCTACCGATTGTGGGTACCTTGGAAAAGATTTAATTACCAAGACATTAGAAAAGATTGGATGTATTTTCTAGCCAACTCAACAATAATTTACTTTAGCCAATTATCCCAGAATTCTGGGTTGGACCACATGTTTCCAGTCTGAAATTTGATAGAAAACAAAGGGAAAAAGTAAGGTCAAACTTCCCACTTTAAGCCAATTAACTAGTTCTCAAGCTTGCATAAAAATATAAGACAAAAATAAAGATGCACCAAAATTCACTCTATGTTGCTCTGCCACAAGCCAGAATATAATCCTTGGTGAGAAGATTTGCTTAAATCAGAGTATTTTGGACTCCACTTAGATTGTGCTCACGTGGAGCTCACAAGCACAAACATGAAACACCGCAATATTTTAAATTATTGAGATTTTTTTTTATGAAAAAATTATTGAGATTTTTGCTCTCATATAATGTGCCTTTTGGCTTTGGATACCAGTCATATCACACTAAACAGTGCACAATTAAGATAATGTAAAAGGGGATTGCAAAAGTGGTCATATGATGCACATTATGGCGTTTTCCTCAAGCGCATTTTTCACGGAAAGAACAGGCAAAATGCATTCATTATTCGCTTTCCACTTTTCCAATAATGTGTTTTGGAAATTGGAACCTTTCATTGTCTTTAGGCACAATATTAGTGATTTTTTCGCTGAACTCGTGCACAAACTATTACAAGGGACTTGCCAAAATCTGGGTATAATCTGCTTCACCTGGAAATATATAAAGGCTGCTAATTTTTTTTTTTTGGCTGGTCGTCTTGAGTTGATATGTCAAATCAAAACATTAACAACTTAAAAGAGCAATAAAATAAAATAAAAATAAAAAATGCTAACAAACACACAAAGTATATGGTAGTTCACTGTCAATGCGACAGCTTCTAAGCTGATGTAAGTTTTTACTTTGATGGAAAAGTTTAAAATAAAATCACACACATCAAGTCTCTCGAATTCACTGTATTTCTTTCTAATCATCCTCCTAAAACCCGCAACCGTGTGCTAGCTCCGCATCATTGCAATAATTAAGCTCGACACCCTCAACAACTATGTTGTTTCCTAGCACCATCAAATAAAACTTGTGCTAGAGTTGGTCCCTAAATAAATTAGCGCATATTTAGTGAGTGCTTAAAGTTGATATGCTTTATGGATATGATTCCCAATTTGCCAGGTTTTAGATGGAGGTCTAAATAGAAAGGCTTTCTTTGGAAAACTCACATAAGAGGAATAAAACGAAATGGACGCGAAAACAAGTACGAAACCAGCATATATTAATAGAATAAAAGCCCATTTGGTGTTTTCTTACTAGGAAAACACCCTTTCGGAATTGGCCTCCACAATCCAATTAATATGTGGAAAACTTCTAATGCATCTCTTTTTTTGATTGTCATTGATTGTAAAGTGGATCATATAAGAGGAATCAACAAAGACAAATAATTGCATTTTAAATCCTTAATGGGACACCATTTTATAGAACAGATTGGTCTGGTTCCAGCCTCCCCCAACTTCATCAATCTCAAATTAATTATTGTGTATTCTTGAAGTATGAAAGCCAAAATAATAAAGTTTCATTCAACAAAAGTGTGCTCTGAGTTCCATCAGTACATCCACATTTCCTATTTGGCCGTCATTGTCTCAAGTGACAGCTTAAGCTCATGCTAGTTTCCACCCACACCAGTTCTCATGACAAGAACGAGTGGAAGGAAGATTAAAGGGAAAAAAATATACGTAAAAGATTAACAACTAATAAGGTCTGTTAGTGGCTATATTAGTTGAGTACCCACTAATCTTCATGTCAAAGGTCTGAAGGTTTTGCCTGCCAATTCAAGTACAAGAAAGGAGAATCGTGTAAAAAGGGGTCCAAAAGCAGGAAAGAGAGAAAGAGACCCCCCACTTAAGTGTTATTGGACCTTGGGGAAATTAATTTATGTTAGAACAATATTAACTTCTAGCAACAAAAAACTCATATATAAGAATCCTCATTGGGAATTGCTAGCTCACTTCCCATTTAAAGGAACTTGACAAACACACTCACGAGACACATATAGATGGTGAGGCTATGGAGGGAGGTGGCGGATTTGGATGGCAATAGTGGTGGCGGTGGTGGTGCTTTTCTAGTCTTTTTGTTTGGTTTGTTGGTGACTCTTTGTATTGTCTCAACAATAATCTTCTCCTGCACAGATGGTGTATCAAAAGAGAAGTCCTCTCCGGCCGACACAGAGCTCTATGGTGGTGGTTGTGCTGCCGAATGTGGTGCAGGCTGCGGTGGATAAGGATTGTTTTATTCCAAATATCTTACAAAAGCCTCAACTATAGAGGTTTGGAAATTACAAAGAGAACATCCGAAGATGTTGTGGTTAACTTAGTCTTTGAGTGTGTACTAATTGACTATATATGGTTTTGTCATTGTAAGGCCTGTTCTAATACTTTGAGTAGAGAAACTTGATAACTGATAAGTTGGAGGACACAAGTTCTTCAGTTATAGACATCATGACTTAGTTGTTATGAAGAATAAGTTCACATTTCAATTGCTTATCTCAGTCTCTTTTCTTCATTTCAACACTTGATAACCCTATAAGATATTCATTGGTTAGGGTGTGAAACAAGGGTTTCAATTTTATATTACTGAAGTAGTAGTGAAAGTCAACTGCAAATGCTCTTTTTCTTCATGTTTTAATGTTCGTTTTGACCGACTTAAGGCGTTTGAAGGTCCTGTGATCAAAGGACTGGCGTTGAAACCATTGAATGGCATCAAGACCTGCATGCATATGCTTGACTTCTATCTGCAAATAAATGTCCATTGGCAGCAAAAGATTTATAAATGTACCATGTGTATATATATATATATATATATATACAGCAAAAGATTTATAAATGTACCATGTATATATATATATATATATATATATTCCTTTTATCAAATTCATTGGATAAAATTTTCATAAAACATTGTATAAGCAAAATGAAAATCATCCCCAACCTGACGATCAGCAGCCTAGTAAATTTACCACGTCTTGATCTAAAACCTATGATATATATTAGAAAGTTTTTTTTCCCCTTGACAAGGAGAATGTGTTCACCGGAATGGATGAGAAGTGTGTAATTAATGAAAGATTAATTTGAAGTAGTTGGCGGAGGATGTTTTGCCATAGAGCATATTGGGATATACTTCGTACATTTTAGTAGCTTGGAAACGCAAAGCATCATCAGAATGGCAAGCAAATGATGAATTAAATGAAACAAAAGTGATATGGGATAGTATATATTGTTTAGCCAATGCATCCTTTTGAGTGCATCTTTCTATTGGGTTTTTTCACTGATAAAGTCCAAGTCTCAAGATCTCCATACTCTACTTGATCAGAATATGTCATGCTGTGAGCTCCTTTCTTTATTTATATTTTATTATTATTTTCGGTAGAATGAAGCTAAAGCACAATACAAGTCAACCACGTTTGTCTCTATTGTTTATCCTATATAAAAATAAGGAAATTATCAACCCTATGTATTGCTTGCTTTTTTATTAAAGAAATTGCACAAAATTGTGAGACTTTTAGATACTAATAGTTAGTTATGTAAAAGATGATTTGAAAAGGAAGAAAAAAAGCAAATTTTAAAAAATAAGGATTTTGAAGCAACCAAAAACCCAAAAATGCCCCTTAGTAGAACTGGATATTTTTTTTCCTCTTCTGCTCACTCTCCTCACCTATGTCGATATCTCTCTCTTTCTCTTCTGTCTCTCATCTTGGTCTCCGTCTCTCTCAAGATCTTCATTTCTCTCTCTTGTTGTCGATGTTGTCGAGCTTGCCGGAGCTAGGAAGACAGTGAGTGATGAACATGAGGTAGACGTAGAGAGTGGCTGAGCATGTCGGAGTCACATAGCGGATTTCATGATCTCTCTCTCTATCATCCTCTCCTCTCCTTTTCATTTGATTTTTCAAATCTTTCTTCTCTTTCTTCTTTTTTCTCTCCACACTCCCTTTTCTCTAATCTTCCTGATTTGCCCCGTCGGTGCTATTGTTTGTAGTTGTTGGAGCTTACGACGAAAAAGACAACAAGATCTGCGTAGCTTCATGGCTAGGTGATGAGATAGCATCGGATCAGAACATCGCTCACTGTCAGAGTCGATCTTAGTCGCCATGTCCATTGTTGGTCCATGAGACAGGCAAGAAAAAACATTGGGAAAAGAATATATGTTGTGATCTAGTCTTTGTTTTTGCTTCTGCTTTATCAATAAAGTATTTCCATTTCTGATACATTTCTAACAAAAATATAAACAATGCGCAAAATTTGTAGAAAATAGTTGAACAAAATGCTTCATATTCGTTCCTTTACATCAATTTCTCTAAGAAAGTTATCGAGTTCAAGCTTGAACTATTAGACTAAGTGTCCTAAGGATTAAATACTATAATAGTTTTTAGAGACATTTAATCAATAAAGAGTTTATTATTTATTTTTCATTTATTAAATATTGTCCTCTTTATGTTCATTTATGTTTTTATGTTCATTTATGTTGAACATATGATAAGTAAATAAAAGTATAAGATTGTCAATCTAAGCCTTTCATATTGTGCATATGATGGACAAATTATGCAGAAGACATGAATCTTATGGTGATAGTCTAGATATAAAAGATCCATAATTGAGGAAATAAAATTAAGTGCTTTATTCATGCTAAGATTATTATGTTATCTACATCCCTAACAAGAAATGACTTGTCTTGGTTATCGAAGTTGGACTCCGTGAGTAAAAACATTAGTATATTTTCATTGGTGATGATATATTGGATCTGGACTAAAGATGAATTGATTTAATTAATAATTCTTTGTATAAATCAATTTACTTTAGATAGTCATGAGTGTTCTATCTTAATCCTAAATTGAATCGATGAGTCTGTATTCTCGACTTGAGTCTTTTGATATATCAAAGGGTAACTTTTTGGTTTATATAAAGGTACATATATCGATACATTGAAGACATGACTCTTGATTGACTTAGACTCGTTATTCATAGATATAGAATCCATAGTTCTTTTGTAGAGTTAATAAAAATCTCTCATAAGCTTTTTCCTGTGACTGAAAATTGGAGCATAGTCAATCATTTAGATATATATATGTGTGCAATCAAATGGTATAATATTTCTATTAGTTATGAATAGCAAGTAATCCAATGGTAAGATAATGGAGCATAAGATAAATATAATCAGAAAGGTTAAACGAAATTTATCCTTAAGCCTATTATGAATATCCTAGGGGTTGTTACACATTTGATATGTCATAGACGATAAACTTATTAGAGTTTTGTAATTTATATGTAGTTCAAGAGTACAGTTCAAAGCCTTTAGTGGAATAGCTTTAGAGTTGATAATTATGAAATATACATGTCAAGGATATGTTATTTTATAATTATAGGAGTTTGATCTACATATGTTCATCGGGTCCCCTTTGTTAGCTCATAATATTTCTTATAATGATACAGCATATTTTTCTTGTAGATTGGTAACTTATGTTATTTATTAGATTGGTAAAATTAGATATATTGGATTTAATAATTCATGTTAGGTTGTTGGTTGAATTAATTTTATGAATTAATTCAAAATAAATGTGTTTGATTATTTGAAATAGACTTTATTTGTATGAGATTATTTGTATATGATAGATTTAATCATATAACTTTTTTATTGGATTATTTGAATTAAAACTAAGGCTCTATATAGGCTAAATAAGGTACTATTTATCCAATCAGTTCAAATTAGGAAAATAGATAACTCTGAGAAGCTGAAAAATGTATCTGCAAGGTCAGCATTGACTGTGAGGTCGACAGCCATACATAGGGTGTGGTCTACCGTGCCTGTTATTTTCAACAAACACATTGTACATGTTTTTACCTTGAGGTTATATTTGATAGACTAGCCCCAATCTGACCACTATATAAAGGAAACATTTTTCTATTGTTTCTTAGATCACCTGAGAGATTTATAGAAGAGTATTTTGTTGGGAAGACTCTAAAACTCCTAACGAGCTATTGTTCAACATCCCAAACTTTAGCTCTTGGTTTTTTCAAGTGGTTGGAAGGAGAAGTTACTTGTAGAAAGACTGAATGTCATGCGACCACTCACATTCTGATCGTAGAGAGAGAATAACAAGGAAGTCTAGTTGGTTGATACTCGTTTGGTGGATTTCACTCTCATAATTCCTATAGTTTTTGGACTACTAAGAAGTATGAAATATTTTTTTATTAATTTACATATATAGCATGTCTAATATGTCTTTGGAAAAAACGCTTTAACTAAAAATATTTAAAATCTACAACGTACTCATTTTCTAACATTAACAACATACAATAGCAAAATAAATAAATCGAATTAGAAATGAACAATGAAATTGGGGAAAATAAACCTCGAAGAGTTTGGGGAGGTCAAAGGCATGAATTGAGGAAGATGAAGATGGAAGAGGAAGTTTTTAATTTTTTTTATTTTTCCTTTATGTCTTTTAATGTTTTTTGTGGTGTAATATTGAATTTTTTTGGATTAAATGTAAATCATTTTTGGTATTTCCTAATCGGCGACATCGCCAATGCCACTGACGGTCCGGTAAAGTCACCAGTGCTTTTTTGTATTTACATAGTAATATAATATTACTAAGGTAATATTGTATTTCTGGATTGCTGAATAACTTTTGTAGTCTGATGAGCCATTGGTACAATTTTGTGTTTACATAGTAATATAATATTACTAAAGTAATATTGTATTCCCAACTGCTTGTGGTCCTGTGAAGTCGCCGATTAACTTTTGTATTTACACAACAATACATTATTACAAGGGTTACATTGTATTTCTTGGCTTTTTATATTTACATAAGAATACAATATTACCGAACCAATGTTGTATTTTCTAGCCGTTGGTGATTTAGTAAAGTCGTTAGTGAATTTTTATATTTGCACGGTAATACAACATTGCCAAAGTAATATTGTATTTTTATCTATCGACAGTCTAGCAAAATCGCTTGTAAATTTTTATATTTACATGGTAATACAATATTACTAGAGTAATATTGTATTTCTCGACTGTTAACGGTCTGACAAAGTCGCCTGTGAATTCCACTGAAGGTACGGTGAAGTCGCTTGTGAATTTTTTGTATTTACATGGTAATATAGTATCACCAAAGTAATACTGTATTTCTCAGTCATTGGTAGTTCGACGAAGTCGTTGGGAATTTTTTTGTATTTACATGGTAATA
The DNA here is from genome assembly GCA_946598075.1 of Artocarpus hirsutus. Classification (NCBI taxonomy): domain Eukaryota; kingdom Viridiplantae; phylum Streptophyta; class Magnoliopsida; order Rosales; family Moraceae; genus Artocarpus; species Artocarpus hirsutus. The sequence continues at coordinate 45,583 of CAMOHE010042262.1, forward strand.
CAATATTATTAGAGTAATATTGTATTTTCCAGCTGCCGACGGCCTGATGAAGTTGGTATTACTAGAGTAATACTACCTTTCTTAGCCTTTGATAGTCTGGTCAAATATTTGGTGAATTTTTGTATTTACACAATAATACAGTATTACCAGAATAATATTGTATTTTCTGATAGCCATCGTCGGCCATGGGGGACGGTGGGAGATATAGAAAAGAAAGAGTTGGGGTATTTTGTGATTTTTGTTTTCAATTTCTTGAGAGATTTTATTCAATTTCTCATGATATGTTTTTTTCTACATATTTTGAAACTATATAATATTATTTACTAAGTTTTAACTTAAATATCCTATTTTGCTATTTCTCCCTTTTTATTGTAGAGAAGATACATAGTATTCTAAAATGATTAAAATTATATCATTTAATTTTATAGTGTGACTCAAGGTCTTTTTTTGTCACAAGATGTTTTTTTGCCTTATCTAACAGAAGTATAGTGTTGTGTAGTTTGAGTGGTTATTCTCAAAAGAATTTCAACAAATCACAAGCATGGTAAAAGGAATATTTTTAACCATAGTAAACAATTTTAAATACATAACAACTAATAAGTGTTTATTGATGCTTCTTTGCTTATTTTTGAGTATTTTGTGTTTTATATGTGACATTTTTGTTTTACAGGTGTTTCAAGGTAATGAGATGGAGAATATATGAAAATTAAAGATTTAGAGCTCAATAATTTTACTTAAACATTTTGGTAGTCAAATGGGGCGCCAAAATTGGATTTTTTGTACCTAAAGGGATGAAATCAGCAACAAGTCAAGCTCACTTTTGTACCAAAAGGCACATTTGTGCCACAGCCCATGCCAACCATGCTCCCGCATAGGCGTAACTTAGAGGTACGCAGACGCCCACTATTTGATCTTGAAAGTTAATATCTAAAATAAACCTAAATATAAGGTTATTACAAGTGATAAAACTCAGTGAATCCAAGGTCGATCCCGCAGAGAATAGGTTATTGCTAAGTCCATGATATTTATTAAACTATTTAAAATATTTACACATGTTTTAAAAATTTTTTTCATTTTTAGATTTTTATGATTTTGGAATTTTAATAATAAGAAATGCAGCTAAATTTAAAATGGAACTTTAACAATAAATGCGATTAATTTAAAATAGAAATAACAATAACAATAATAATAATAATAATAATAGCGCTAAGGATCAAAGGTTCAATTCTAGCAATTAACTTAACTATATTTTAGTTTTTCTACATTATTTATTAAATGATTTAAGAATACACTCTGCCATCCTCTATTGATAATAAATCAACCATTATCAAGCATTTACTGTGTCAGTTCATGTCTATGATACAGCACATACTCAATAAACAAGCATGATTTTAGCATTATTTAACTAAAATAACAAATAAAATAATTAAGCATTTACCATACCATTCTCTGTCAACAGCTAATCAAGATCTTCTCAAGCATTATTCATGCCAACTTATGTTGATGATCAATTAAAACTTAATTTTGCAAGAATTCTAGCTAAGAAAATACTAAAATCCTAAGTTTTCTCATAAAATTATTTTGGCATTATAACTACTTAAAAAACTAAGACCAAGTAAAAATATTTAAGGTAATTTTGCCTGAATTTCTCCCTCTTTATTATTTTTCTTTTTTTTTTCTTTTTTTCTTTGGATCAACATTCTTAAGAAATCTTGTTTTTGGTGTTGATCCGGTGTGACAAGGACCAAGGACAAACATCTTCTAGTCGTAGAACGTGCTGACCAAAGACTGATCCAAAGGCTAGAGATACGCAGGTGAAACTGGGACCAGGCCTGCTAATCTTGATCATTGATAAGTCCTGGTAATTAGATCGAACAGCTACAAAGGCGTGCACACATAGGACGAGTTGTAGCAAAATCTCAAGCGGCACTAAGATGGTTATCTCAAATTTATGTCTCAAAGTAAAAATGCAACTATTAATCAAGTTTATGTTCATTTCAAGACCATGTCTAATATTTAAGATGGATTTTACTCCATGTGTGTGTGTGTGTTTTATCACTAATCAATGTATACTAACTTGATAAATTTACATTAATATAAACTAATTTATTTTAATAAAATCTTAAAGGTTTGTTTTTCATCCATCTCTCCAGTAATGTAAAATAAGACTTCATCAAAGATCAATTGAACTTCATTCGCCTTGTAATGTAAGGTTAGGGTAAAAGATAGGTTGAAGGATAAATTTATAGCTAAGTTCACCCATAAAACACGCACAAAAATTCCCAAACCTTTAAAATGTACAATCTAAATCCCAAGTAACAAACCTAAACTTGAAATAAAATTACATTTGTCATCCATTTTTTGCTTCAGCTTTTTTTTTAAACTTTTCACTTCCTTTTTTTTTTCATTTTTTCTTGAATTTTTAACTTCTTTTTTTTTTATTTTTTTCAAAATAACTAAAAATTTAAAAATGAACATAACAAACTTATAGAGTAATTGAAATTATAGATTTTCATAACAAACTTTCAGAACAAATAGACAAACTTTCTTAACTGACAGACTCTCTTAACCCTACCCAACCTCCCATAACATTGGCATAAACTTGAATATATTTTAACGATCAGATGCCTTATGAGTGAAAGGTAAAAGAAAAGATTATGAATATATTAAAAGGCTTAGATAAATTTTGTGGCTAAAAAAAATGGGGATATTAAGCCCAACAGGAAGACTAGGGATAGGAAGAACAAAATGATAGCTTTGTCCTAGGCCGGCTATATAGATAAAATTTTTAGGAGGTTTACAATGCAGGATTCCAAGAAAGGTGGGAAACCATCTAGGTCTGAAATTACTCTTTCTAAGAAAGACTCTCCAAAGTATGAGGAAGAAAGAGAATACATGAAGAAGATGCCTTATGCTTCGATAGTGGGTAGTCTCATGCATGCCATGCTTTGCACATGACCAAATAATTTTAATGCGATTAGGATTGTAAGTTGATTTCAGACGAATCTGGGACAGAACCATTGGGTTGTGGTTAGGCATATTTTCAAGTACTTGAGAAGGACTCGATGGTATATGCTTCTATATTCGGGTGAAGACTTAACTTCTCTAGCATATACTGATTCAGAATTCTAATCTTGTCTAGATTCTAGGAGATCGACTTCGGGTTTTGTATTTACTCTAGGTGGTGGTGCCATTAGTTGGAGAAGTATGAAGCAAGATTGCACTTCAGATTCAATGATGGAGGCCAAGTATGTGGCAGCTGGTGATGCTTCGAAAGAAGGAGTGTGGCTTTACAAGTTCTTTGGGGATCTTGAGGTAGTTCCTGGTATGGATAAGGCGGTATCACTGTACTGTGATAACAGTGCAGCGGTAACTAATGCTAATGTACCAAGATTTCACAAGAAGAATATGCATATTGATCAAAAGTATCATGTGATAAAGGACTTCCTCGAGGGCATACATGTCACGGTATGCAAAATCGCGACAAAGGACAATTTACCAGATCCATTCATGAAGACACTTATTGGGAGAGTTTTTGAGAGGCATGTGGAAGCTATGGGGATGCGAGATTTGTCATATTTACTCACTTAGTGCAAGTGGGAGATTATTAGACATGTATACCCTAAGAAGTAAAAATGTAATATATTTTTTGAGACATGTTTATTAATAAAGAATTCATTTATTATTTATATACCAAATCTTGTCTTCTTTACATTCATATTTGTTGAATGTATGTTAAGCAAACAATAGTCTAAGACTATCGGTCTAAACCTTTAAGAGACATATGATAGATAGATTATGCAGAAGACACGATTCTTAAGGTGACGGTCTAAATCATAAGATCCTAATCGAGGAAAGAAAGTTGGGTGCTTTATTCATGAAAAGATTATTATGTTGTCTATATCCCTAATGGGAGATGGTTTGTCTTGGCCATCAGAGGTAGACTCCATGAATAGAAATATTGGCACATTGTCATAGGTAACGATGTGTTGGATCGAGACATAAAGTAAATTGATTTGAATTAATAATTCTATCTTGACAAATCGATTCACTTTAGAGAATCATTTGTATTGTGTCTTAATCTTGAGATGAATAGTGGGCCCATTGTCTTGACTTGTGTCTTTTGATGTACCAAAAGCTGACACCCACCTTTTAATAGTGGTATGCATGCTGGTACATTGGAGGCATGACTCTTGATAGTGTAGACCTGTTATTCATAGATATAGGATCCATAGCTCCTCTTTAAGAGTAGTGATATCCTCTTATATGCGTTATCCTGTAATTGAAAAACTGGAGTGCTTAACCATTTGGATACATAAGTATAACCAAATATGTATCCAAATGGTATATTGTCTTTGGATGGTAAGTTTTCTGACGGTGAGACAATGGAATGTAAGATAAAAATAATTGGGAAAGTAAGACAAAACTTGTCCTTAAGCCGATTATGGAAGATCCTATGGGGATACGATACATTAAAATATGTTATACAGACTTAGCTATATGGGCTTTGTAATTCTATATAGTTCGAGAGTGCAGCTCTAAGCTTTTAGTGGAGTAGTGTTAGAGTTGATAATTACAAAATGCATATTTGGGATATAAGGTTTCATAATTATTGGGAACTTGAACTATATAGGTCCATCAGATCCTCTTTGCTAGCTCACAAAAGTCCTGTAACGACACAGCATATTTTTTCAATAATTGGTAACTTATGTCAGATTTATTAGATTGGTTCGAATTCAAAAAAATCAAATAATTCATGTCTGTTTATGAGTTGAATTAATTTTATGACAAAATTAATTCAAGATAAACTTGTTCAATTATTGGGATCAGATAATTCATGTTTATTTATCAGTTGGATTAATTTTGAATTAATTCAAGATAAACTTATTGAACTATTAGGAATTCATTTATTTTCCTAGAGATTATCTAGATAAAGTTGTTTTAATTAGATAACTTCTCTATTGGGTTATCTGAATTAAAACTGAGACTTTATCCTATAGAATCTCAGGTGAAAAATAAAAGATTCGTTGAGATTTTTATCGGTAGTTTGACATGCCGATCCTCAAGTTTAGCCTACCAATGGGGCAAGTTCGGTAAGCCTATTAGATAGATCGGCATGTCAATCGCATGATAAAAAAATCACGCATTTTCACATAGATTTCATTAGATATTGATCTAAATTTGATTCTGATTTGAATTTTGAGGCATTATCTGATAAGGACTGACTCCTCGACCTAACCTCTATAAAAAGGGAGTGAGTCTCACTATTATTAAGTTCAATTGACAGATTAAGAGTGATACTCTGCAAGTGAGATTTTGAAACTCCCTAAGAGCTCTTGTTCACAAATCACGAATACTAGCTTTGGGTTCTCTCAATTGGTTGGAAAGAGAGTCACTTGGTGGAAGAGCTGTATGTGTGAGCCCACACTCATTCCGATCGTGGATAGAGAATAGCAAAGAAGACCAGTAGGTTGAGGCTCTTCTGAAATTTTACTTCTCTTCATGGATTACGGAAGTTCTTTGGTATTTAAAGGTTAGTAAGATCTAGTTAATTTATGCTTATAGTGTGTCAAACTTGTGTTTTGAAAAATACTCTAATATAAAAAAAACTTTAAAATTTCCCTGCATACTATTTTTCCAACATTGAGGACTCGAATTTCTTAGCATTATCGATTACAATGTGTAACACCCCTAGGTAGGGCTAAACAATTTTATTAAATAAAATGAAGATCAGAAAATGAAAATAAATTATCAAAGTAATTTGCTTAGGACTTAAATAAAACTCTCAAAATAAAATAAAAACATAAACAAATAAATAAACCATAGTTTAATATAGCACTTTAATTTTAATAATATAAAACTGTTATCATCATCATTTCATCCCTCAACACATCTTAATACAGTCATAGAAAGTAACAATCGATGCTTATATTATCATGGAGAACATTCTTTACGATTGAAGCAATCCCAACGTAATATAGCTACATAGCTTCCTCAACTATTTTCCTTATAGCCACCTCACACTTAGTGAGTCCTGAAAAAATGAAAATAAAAGGGAATGAGTGGCAACATGCTCAGTAAGGAAAACCATTACTCACCTTTAGGTTTTTATCCTTACCACATTAAAACATGAATGGTTAGTTAGTTCTCATCATTATTCATCAATTTTATCATGTTCAATTCCAATGGATATCTTATGATAATTCTTACCAAGTTTCATACATATATACATATTAATTTAGGATTCAATTATGCTCATCTGTATCCATTGTGCAATAGAATTTCATATCACTCAACTCAACGAAACCTAAATGGGCACGCTTGATCACCCTCTAAACATTCCAAGGGTGTTCTAGTGAGGGGACATTAAGCCCCGAGTCCTCACCTAGTTGATTCCAGTATAGTGTATTCTGGGACTTTCGACCTAAGGGAGCGTCATCAACTCCCTCATATTTTACCTTTTAGGATATTCGTGCCCAAGGACGTAACTGTCACCCTCTTCACGTCCCACCATTTCTCTATATTCATCTGTTATTTATAGAGTTAGTCTTCCTAACCATGCTTCTCAATTTATAACAACATGTGTCACATCATTATGTTCCTTGCTGTATAATATAGGATGAGTTCCACATCATCATGTTATAGATATAATCATATGCATTCAAAATAGTATATACATATCTTGCAACATAAAACAACAAATTTTAATTTATCAAAACCTCACAAAAGATGAGTAATAGAATCCCTACCTTCCAACCTTATCAACAATCTTTTAATCTTGAAATCAATTAACGTTAGCTCTACACTCCCTTGATCCTAAAGCATGCATAACGACAATTAAAACTAAAGCACAACATACAACCATATTCATAAATAAATCATGTATAAATCCATCTCACTAGTGTACCATTACAATTTTTATGCAAATTTCTTTTTGAATACCAAAGTAACAATTTTTGTCTTAATACAATATAAAATGTATACAAGTTATCTATATATTTTTGTCCCTAATAAGATTCATAAATCACTTAGGATAGTGTTGTAAAGGTTGTAAGACATTAAGAAATTAGGAGGTGAGCAAAGTTGGGTTCTTGGTTTAGGTTAACAGCTAGTATACTATGGCAAACTGATAGTACACTTTTGCAAAAAGGGCAGGTTCACTATTTACAATCAACACATAGGTTAACAAGTGGTTTACTTAAGATAAAGAGGTGGTATACTGCCACTCGCAAGTTTACTAGTTTCCAATCCAAAAATTAAAAAATTCATAAAAAATAAAATACAACTCCAGTTTAGGCTCATGATAGTTTGTTAGAAAGCTTAGGATGTCTATTTTTTAAACATACAAAATTTATTTTTATTTAATCTCAAAATTTCAAGAAAGAGCCACTGCCCATAGAGGTATTACGAAGTTTAACAATATAATTTTCTGTTTATGACATATACACTTAGACTTTAAACATATGCTCCAAAATAGCAACAAAACATGTACTCAGGATCAAGAACACAAAATTGATAATAACCCTTGAGTATAAAAATTTATAAATGAAAGACTAAATTCGTTCGTAAGATTCTAACAACGGATTATGGTTAGTTGGAAACTTGAAATGGCTTCAAAATAGGTTCCTTGATTTTGGTATGGCTGAAATTCCTGCTTAAATGGAGGTGATGGTGGTTGATTTTTATAGCTGCCTTGAAGAAGTTTTCTAAGTATTTTGCTTCAGCAAAGAAATGAGAAGAAGAATGTAGGAACCGTGGTAGAAAAAGGAAGAAAATATGAAGTCTTTGAAGAGAAGTGATAAAAGCAATTATGGAGAAGACATGTTGGAGCATGTCATAGAGGAAATAAAGAAAAGGAGGGTCAAGAGTAGTTGGGAAAGATTGTTAGACATGTATGCCCTAAGGAGTAAAAATATAATGAGTTTTTGGAGACATTTTTATCAATAAAGAATTCATTTATTATTTATATATACCAAATCTTGTCCTCTTTACGTTCATATTTGTTGAATGTATGATAAGCAAACAATAGTCTGAGACTGTCGGTTTAAACCTTTAAGAATTGGGCATATGATGAATAGATTATGCAGAAGACACGATTCTTAAGGTGACGGTCTAAATCATAAGATCCATAATCGAGGGAATAAAGTTGGGCGCTTTATTCATGTAAAGATTGTTATGTTGTCTATATCCCTATTGGGATATGGTTTGTCTTGACCATCGGAGGTGGACTCCGTGAATAGAAACATTGGTATGTTGTCATAGGTGATGATGTGTTGGATCGGGACATAAAATGAATTAATTTAGATTGATAATTCTGTCTTGGCAAATTGATTTACTTTAGACAATCATTTGTATTGCATCTTAATCCTAAGATGACTAGTGGGCCCGTTGTCTTGACTTATGTCTTTTGATGTGCCAAAGGGTGACACCCACATCTTAATAGTGGTATGCATGCCGGTACGTTGGAGGCATTAATCTTGATGACGTAGACCTATTATTCATAGCTATGGAATCCATAGCTCCTCTTTAGGAGTAGTGATATCTTCTTATATGCGTTATCCTCTAATTGAAAAACTGGAGCGCTCAACCATTTGGATACAAGGTGTAACCGAATGGTATACTGTCTTTGGATGGTAAGTTTTTCGATGGTGAGATGATGGGACGTAAGATAAAAATAATCAGGAAGGTAAGATAGAACTTGTCCTTAAGCCGATTATGGATAATCATATGGGGATACGATACACTATGATATGTCATGGAGACTTAGCTATATGAGCTTCGTAATTCTATAGAGTTCGAGAGTGCAACTCTAAGCTTTTAGTGGAGTAGCGTTGGAGTTGATAATTATGAAATGTATATCTAGGATATTGGGTTTCATAATTATCGAGAGCTTGAACTATATAGGTCTATTTGGTCCCCTTTGCTAGCTCACAAAATCCTTTAA
>CAMOHE010042264.1:0-42564 GCA_946598075.1 Artocarpus hirsutus
CAGTTCGGCCTGCTGATCAAGCAAGTTCGGCCTGCCTATGAAAAAGTTCGGCCTGCCTATGCGCGAAGTAAAAATCGCACGTTTTCACGCGTTTTTACGTGTATCTTATCTGATATAGACCCGAATTTGGTTCTGTTTCGAATTTTGGAGACCTTATCTGATAAGGAATGACCCTAGACCCAACCTCTATAAATAGGGAGTAAGTCTAATGAGTTATTCAGATCAATAGAGAGATTAAGAGTGATACTCTAGTGGTGAGAATCTGAAACTCCCTGAGAGCTCTTGTTCACAAATCACGAACACTAGCTTTGGGTTCTCTCAATTGATTGGAAGGAGAGTCACCCTGAGGAAGAGCTGTACGTGTGAACCCACACTCACTCTGATCGTGGATAGAGAATAGCAAAGAAGACCAGTTGGTTGAGGCTCTTCTGGAACGTTACTTCTCTACACAGTATTCGGGAGCTTTTCGGCAAATACAAGGTCAGTAAGATCAAGTTAATTTATACATATAGCATGTCAAACTTGTGTTTTGGAAAATACTCTGATTTAAATTTTTTAAAATTCCGCTGCGTATTATTTTTCCAACAAAAGAAACATAATGCAAAGTTCATCCATAATAGAAGCGACAAAACCAAGAGAGATTAATCTAACAAAATTACATCTCAAAATTTGAACATCTATTTCATTTCAGGAAAAAAAATTAATACATATATCCCAAGAGATAAAATTAAGCAAATAAAATTTTATACAGATATCTCAACAACATTTAAAGTAACTAAAAATAGAATTAAAATAAAAAAAAGTCACAAAGTCAATAACATCATCAACCACTTCAAAGCTATTTAAGGCTCTATTGTATAGAAGTTTGAAAGCACACCTCACATTCAATGAAGCACCATACCAAAACATGCAACACCAACCAAAACAAAACTCAAGCACTATAAATGTATGCAATACCTTCTTTAGTCCATAAAATAGATATTAAAAAAAAAAAAAAACTAGCAACTAAAATACTTTATAAACTTGCAACTGTAAACTTCTCTTTACACTTTACAAAAAGAAAAATTCTTATTAAAAAACCAAAAATTTTACTTCTCTTTACCAGTACTTTCATTTGCTCAAAATCAAGTTATCTAAGTGCTCATTACTCTCAATAAATAATTATATAAAGTATAGACTTATCATTCAAATATAAATATACAAACCACCATCAAATTAAGAACTTAGTATAATAATATAGAACTGATAATGAAACAACCCTTATTAGTGGGTTCCCACTAATAATTGATTACAAAAACAAGCTAAAAGAATAAATAAAAATCTTTTCACCAATTAACAAAGTAAATTTAAAACATGGCAAAGGCTTTTCTCCTAACCACGCATAGCAATGAAAGTAATTCTTACCCTTGAAATGAGAAATGGCTTTCAAATCTCTCTTTAGCCATGTGGAAGCGTCACTCAAAAGTTAAAACCACCAAGTTGTTATATCAAAAACCAACGGCATTCAAAGGGCTATGCAATATATACATATACTTAATTGGTAAATTGGCTTTGGTAGCAGCTTGTGTAACTTTGACCCAATGGATTTAGAATCCACCATAAACGTGTGAGTCCTTAACCTGCTAAATAAGCTTTATTTTTCCCCTTGTATTTTGTTTGAAACATTGTATTGTTTTATACTTATTCCTTTCTTTCACTTGTATTTTTCTTTGTTATTTTCTCTGAAATAGTGTGGATGTTATAGAACCATTTTCCTTTCCTCAATTGCCTTACATGAGATAGCTAGTAGTTTCAAATAAACATTGGTGTTTATGCCTATAAAACTACAAACCAACAAAGCTAGAGGCATTGCACTTCAAAGTTTGAAGTACTTTGAGAAGTTTTGGAAGGTACTCACCTGTGGTTGTCCTTATTTTGGCTGATATTTAATCATTCTCATGTGATTTTTTGCTTAGATTAGTTAATGAATTACGTACCTCACTTAGAATGCTTACTTTTTGTTTAATGATACTAACTTTTTAGGAGATTAAATCATACTATCCCCTTATAGACGTTGCAGTTATTATCTTATAATATCTATTATTTATCAAGAAGATACAATTTGAATAATCTATAAAAAAAAGTAATACGAAAATTGCTTTATTATTATTTAACATGACTTATTAATAAATTCAAATAAACTTCATTTAAAAAAGAAAAATATAGTTGCAATATTATCAAAGAAAACCTAAACTTAACAAACTATCTTTAACTTAGAAGCCTTATAAAGACAACAAAACTTAAAATCTATGGAATTATAAATAATTCCATAAAAATTAAATCACGAATTCATAATGTGTTACTCTGATATTCCGTTTTTGTCACCACGCATACATCCACACTGAGCTCATCTCTCCTCATACCTAACTCTTGTTCCTGGCTGCAATATGAGAAAAATCTAGTAAGCAGAATGCTTGTTAAATACATCCTAAATCTCACAAAACATATTCATCAATTAATAACTTTCAACAAAATAACTTCATTAGTAAGTAAATATATACTTAAAATGATATATACAGTAATACTTCAAAATATCCATCTATAGCAAGGCCTTGGCATTGAACCATTATAGCATGCTAGTCATGGAAAGAGTGAAGGAGCAACCACCAAACCAACCGTGAAGCGACCACTCACCAATCGCTCCGCTCATCAGACTCCAATATCATCATCCATCCATCAAAGTGTATAACGCTTTTTTTAATCATCAAAGTAATAATATATATATATATATATGTGACATACATAGGGGTTTTCATCAAAAAGGTATCCATCAAGAAATGAATAAAATAACACCATCTTCTTCCATAAAACGTCTTACATAGTATACCATCAACATTAACTTCTTTAATTTTAAACAATTATATTACTGGTGAAAGATGTACTTACTTGACCTCTAGACTTACTAAATCTTCAAGGGTAGGTGACACAACGACCCAAGTCTTAGGTGTTCTCCCTTTTTTGAAGAGTTTATATCAAACATTCATATCGACCTTAAGTCACTAATAATGCTATAAGTAACACCTAAATATATCATGTTATCATTGAACATCATCACGTCATATATAAACATCAAGAAGCACAAAATCCAAATTTTGCGAACCTAGAGAAAAATTTTTAAAAGTAGAGAAAATGACCTTTATTCACTTGAACTTTCATAATAATTTCATCTTAAGTAACAATAATTTGCATGACGACAAAGTCCTTGGAATTTAGTCTAAATTTTTGGTCCATGTAAAACTACACCACTTTCTAGGTTAATTTTGAAAAATCATAATTATTTAATGAAAATCCAATTCAAGTGATTTAAAAGCCAAAAGAAAGCTTAAGATGTAAAGTGTTTGGGAAAAATATAAGAAACATATAAACAAAATAATTCTGAATTGGAAATAGCTACTAGGTGTTTGAATGAAAAAGAGGCATAAGGATATAAACTATTTCATACCAATCCAAGACCTAATAAAACCTCAATTAAAATTGTGGATAGATAATTAACATGACAATAATTGAAATTAAAGGCACCTATAAAAGTCTACATAACAAAAATACTAAAATCTTATATTTTCAATTTAGGGTTTAATGAGAAGTTAGTCAAAACAACAAGTAATTAACCCTTTTCAATCACATCATTTATGCATGAAATTCATGCAATAAAAAACCCTGTGATAATAATATGAATTATAATTATAATAATAATCTAATAAGCCAAAACATTTACAATATGTTAAAATTCTAACCACAAACCATATTCTTAAGATCAATATGGTTTTCAATTATATCTAATATTCAGTCGAAACTTATAGAGTGTTAATAGGATAACAAAGCCAGTATTAAAAAAAAAAAAGAAACCAACATTGACCACCATAGATTATGAGACTACAGGATGAACAAATTAATTCAAAACAATCAGTTAATAATATATTTTATCATGTTTATTATGCTCTCTTTATCATTTAAAACTCCAAAACATCAAACAACGATGTTAAATGATTAGTGCACTTACCAAGATGAGTATAGCTACAGAGATTATAAACCTTGATGAAGCCAAAAAAAAAAAAAGCTAAGCATGAATCAACGACGAAAGAATGAGGCATGCGACTAAAGTTACTAATAGGAGGTCTATATAGTTTTACGTGGGCTGCTAATGGTACCCTAGGAACCCTTTCTTTTCTTTTCGTGGTCTACATATAGTTTTTTTTTTCTTTCGGCAAAAACTTTGTTGCAACTCACGCTAGGCAAAAGCCGTCTATAGTGTGTGTATATATATACACACACGTAGCATTATATAGTAACATGCATATCTAATGTAGTGTTTTCCTATTTATGTACGATTTAACTTATATATACATATATATATTTGTTAAAAAGATAAACCATGCAGCATAACATATAAACCAAAATTCATATTAATTTCATCTTATTATATTTTATTTAATTAAAAGAAAACAAAATACATCATCACATTATTAATTTATAAATAACCATAATCCCTAAATAATTAACATGAACCTTTTTTAGCACTTCAAGTTCCTCATTACTATCGTCTATAACATCACCAAATAACATGTTAGTAATGACATCATTACGTAAATTATACTGTTAGATTATCTATTTACTATCAAATAGAAAGAAAAAAAGGGTGTTACATAAATTCTTCATATTTTTCACAGCTTTTATGCTTAGATTATGAGATATATTCTCAGCAAAAAGAATGTGTTTTCAGTGCAGGTTACTTGTATTTTGTTTAGTATCTGAGAATGAAGCAAAGTGGTCTAAATTCCTTTCAAACTAGTGCATTGTTTATATTTCATAGTTTGGATATTGTTGTCCTTTTTTTGTGTGACTCGTATAACTATTCTTTTGAGATTTTGTGCTAGACTTTTGGCTATGACAAAGTGGATCCCATTGTGAAAAATGAACAGTTTTTCAAGCATGTATTTTGAATTTTTTAGCGATGATATGTTGTTGCTAAAATATCGTTGCTAATAGGTCGAATTCTTGTAGTGATAAATTTATAAAATTAATTACCTTATAGCTAGCACATCTAGAAGATCATGATCTATAATTATTAATTGTTTTTACATCATAAAAAACTCGTCAATACAACAACCACATAATGTATTACCATTCTACTTGATCTCTCTATCGTTCGATCCCACCTATATAATTTTTGTTATTGTGAGTGACTGTGTCTAAACTATTGATTGCCGTTAGAGGTAACATTTTATATCAGCATGTTATGTTAAAGTCTAGTTGTGGGTCAATATTTGCAACACTATACATGACACGAATGTGTTAAGAAATCTTAACCCTAACACAACTTGTTGTAATATGGTTTAACACTAGCATGATCTGCACGAGCTTAATATTTTAAAGACATGCGAGACCTATAATCAATATGTAATACACTCAAATCGAAAAGCCTTAACCTACCACTAATGATCCGTGTTTTTATATTTAAATCTACAATTTATATGCTAAAATTACATAAAAACACTATAAGCACATACATCCTCAAAATGAAATAAGTTTTGGATTGCAACAATTGATTTAAGTCTTAAAATCTAGTAATACATCTAGCAAAAAAAATGGAAAACTAATTAAAATTATAAAGTGATTGAGCATGCTAATTTTGTATAAAAATGTTAAAATCAAAAGACTTTTAAAAAAGTGTTACTTGCCTTTTTCTCTAATAAAATATGATAGGAGATCATTTACTAACAGAACAAAATTAGCACATTTGATACGTTGTTATTTTTAATTTTTTGCGAGAATGAGGGAAATAGCAATTTTAGGAGGTTGATTCAAATTAATAACAAATATTTAAAACATGTTTAGTAAATAGCATATTAAAACAAATTATATATTTATCATGATTAAAATTTCAAAAATACCTCTCTCTCTCTCTCTCTCTTTCACTTTTTTGCTCCTTTATTTTCTCTATTTTCTTTCTCTCTATAACCTTAACCTTCCACCTCAAATCATGCCATTTATGGCTACTGAATAGCCATCGGTCCTTACAGCGTAGGTTGCATGAAGGGAACGGTGCGGAGGTCGTCGTTTGTTGCCCCAGTTACAATTGTAGTGCATAAAGTAACCCATTGTTAGAATCGTGTGGACCAAGTTGTACAGAGGACATCATCCTAGTCGTTGCGTCATCGATTGTTGTTGAGATCGAATCTTTTGTGTTTTTAGCCATCGTTGTTTGTCTCTTGTTGTCAAGATTGGAGCTCTCTTCTTCGTTGCTTGTCACACCATCACCGTTGCCATCATCATCCATCACAGAGAGATGGAGAGTCTTGTATAAAGAGAGAGAAGTTAGATTGAAGGTATTTTAGTCTATATAATTGTTTGATTCGAACAATTAGATTGACATGCAACATTTATTATTACCTAAAAGTGTACATGACATTTGCTCCTAATAGTTTTATAAATATGAGTTTTTCTACAATTTTTATTTTTTGTAGACATTGTAGCAAATAGTTGATTTTGCCATTCACTTAATAAATTATGTCATAAGTTTTTTTTTTCAAAGTTGAGTAAATAGCATCTTAAAGTAGTCTAATTTATAACTACCTAAAAAACAAAAATACCCTTAATGTGTGTGTGTGTGTGTGTAAATATATATTTTGCTTTTCTTCATCCTCTCTCCCCCATTTCACTCTCCTCTATCACTCCAACCTCTTTCTCCTCTCTTCTAATCTGCTCCTTCATCACACGTTAAGCTCCATGACAAAGATGGAGTCAAGCTTGGAGTCATCCTTTGAGCCCTCGACAGAAATCGATGACTGTGAAAACATCAAACTATGACGATCTCCCAATCGTAGTGGATGACGAGGACCATTAACCTTGGTAAAGATTTCCAAGTGAAGCTGCTCTTTCCATGCACTAATGAAGTAGATCGGAGCCATTGTAGGTAAATCAAAGCTTTCAGAGTGAAGATCACATGCCAAGTTTTCTGGTGAAGTAGATCATCTTCTTTGCTGCTATTGATGAAATTTGGTGAAGGAGATGACGAGCTCTTGATGACTTTGGAGCAGTGATACTAGGATGACAACGGGATCTAGATCCATTGTTGTGGAGGATATCACAACCGAGATACATGGTCATGGCTACAATGCCGATGATGAAATTGCAACAGTGTTTTTTTGGAATTTTTGAGGTCCATTGTTTTTGCTAGATTTGTTGTTGTTGTTGCATGCAATTTTTTTAGGCTTTTGTTGGTATTCATAGGCCACCGGAGACATCATTGATGCCTAATATCATGCAATGTTGCTGATACATTTTTGTATATACAAAGAAATACTATATTTCTATGTAAACCTAGCATTTTCCAACCGCTAGTGACGTCATTAGTGTTGGTAATGTCCGATGATGTCATCAATAAATTTTTGTATTTCCACAGAAGTACAATATTTTAGTATAAATATTGTATTTCTCTGTTGTCGGTGAAGTCGCTTATAATTTTATATATATATATATATAGAAACATAGTATTATTTGTAAATATAGTATTTCCTATCGCCAATGATGTTGTTGATGCTCGTGATGTCTGACAATGTTTTTAGTAAATTTTTGTATTTACATGATAATACAATATTCACATGTTAATACGGTATTTCCCAAGTCTGATGTGGTTGTTGGTAAGTTTTTGTGTTTACTTGGAAGTATAATATTTATATATTAATACAATATTTTCCAACTGCCAACAACATCGTTGTTGTTGATGATGTTCAACAATATTTTTGGTAAATTTTGTATTTGAATTGAAATATAGTATTTACATGGGATTTTCTAGGCCCGACAAGCTTGTTAGTAAATTTTTGTATTTATATAGAAAGACAATAAGTATATTTAATATAATATTCCTCGGTGGCAGTGGTGTCGCCGGTGCTGGTGGCAAGCGATGACGTCGCCAGTTGTAGGTAAATTTTTTCATTATTTAGAAATACATTATTAACATGAAAATATTGTATTTATTAGCCACCACTGGTTTCCGTGAAGGACGAGAGTGAGAGATGGAGAGGAGAAATGGGTTAGGATATTTTAGGGTTTTGTTCCCAATATCTCATGAGATAAATCTTAATTCCTCATGATGTGCTATTTAGTATACATTTTAAAACATATGATATTATTTACTAATTCTTAGGCTAAATATGCTATTTTTCTCTTTCTCTTTTTTTGTTATATAGTTGTAGTGAATAGTAGATTTTACAAATTGATGAGTAAACAATGTCATATGTTTTGAAAATATACAATAAATAGCAAATTTAAACAAATCAATACTATAAAAGCAACTAAAAACCCAAAAAATGCCCTATAGTGGATCTGAATTTTTTATACTTTTTTTTCTTTCTCTTCTCCCTCTATCTTCCTCCCCTGTTTCTTTCTTTCTCCTTTGGCTCTCTGTCTCTCTCTCGTCATCGATGTTGCCAAACTCATCGGAGTTGCAAAGATGTGGCCAGAATATCGCCAATGATGGAAACTATGAGCTCGCGACATAGGTCTAGAGAGCCAGACGACGATGTTCGTTGAGCTCAATCGACACCATCATTGGTAGTTTGCTTCTCGTTTAATTTTCATCATTGTTTCGTTAGATCCAATGACCACATTCGATGATTTGATGCTAACAAGCATATTCGACAATGATCTTCAATCACAACGTTTGATGTTTGGTTCTTGTTTAGTGATAATCAATGTTGTTGGATCTCCAGTATCATCATAACAGTGAGTAGCTCTATCTTTTTTTTTTTTTTTGGTGTTTGGTTTCTAAGAAAAAAATTAGTTGTGAATCTTTGAATTTTCGTTGGAATCTCCATTCGGCGCGGTCCTTAAGAGCCAATAAGCTAGATTGCAAAATCGTAAATAGGAGGAGGGTTCTACGGTGGCAACACTAGTGACTTGATCTTTGTCCAAATATAAAGGTATTTTTTTTAGAAATGTAGAGTTGTTTGTAGATTTGATTTTTGTATGGATTTATTTATGAAATATGGAGTTTTGTACTGATTTTTTTGGATATGAGTACTATTATATTTATGGTTGAATATTTTTTTTTACATGTAAATACAAATATTGTATTTTCTAGCCATCGATGACTTTGCGAAATTGCTAGTGAATTTTTGTACCAATATATAAATACAGTATTTATAGGTAAATATTGTATTTTTCGACTGTCAACGTCATCATTGGTATTTGGATGTTCGGCGAAGACACTAGTGAATTTTGTATTTACATAAAAATACAATATTTACATATTAATAAAGTATTTGCAAGGTCTAGAGAGGTTGCCTTATTTACATGAAAATGTAATATTTATATGTTAATGTAATATTTCCCCGTCGTTGGTAACAACATCGGTAAATTTTTTTATTATTTAAAAATACAGTATTAATATGTAAATACAATATTTTCAGGTTATTGTCAGTGTCGAGAGAGGAGAGTCAAAAATAGAAAGGATAAATAAGTAATGGTATTATGGGGATTTTGTTTTCAATTTTTCATGATACTTTTTTATTTTATATGAAAACATATAACATTATCTACTCATTCTTAACCTAAATATGCTATTTGAATCTATCTCTTTCTTCTTTGTTTTTTTTCTTTTTTCCTGTTTCTTACATTTTAAATTTCTATTCAAATCATATTAGTGTTTGGCAAAAGTGGTGGGAATCACTTTTTAAGTTATGAACAATGTAAAGCTCTCACATCTACAATAACAATAAAAAAATTAGTATAATATAAAACTTTCATATACTATAATAAAAATAATTTTAATCAATGATTTTCACTACCTTTTTAAATACCTTATTAAAAAAAAAAAGAAAAAAAAGGAGTTTCTACTCAAAATCCATGAGCCAATTGGCCATCAGTGGGTGGTGTTTTGCGTGTTGAAAATTCGGAGTAAATAAAAAAAAAAGAAAAGAAAAGAGAAGAAAATAAAAGAAAAGGAACGTCTAAACCACGCGCGCCAGAGGCGGGAGCCCGCTCTCTTAAAAGCGAACAAACCCGGCGTTTTCTCCTGCCCTCTCTCTCTCTCTCTCTCTCTCTCTCTAAACGACTCTGAAGCGCTAGAGCCAGCAATGCCCCAGAAAATCCATCAGAACCCTCACTCCTAACTTCCTCGCCTTCACTGCTGTTAGGGTTTTCTCCGATCCAATGGACGACTCCGCGCTGCGACTCATCTCCGAAATCGGCACTCAACTCGTCCAGCAGACTCGTCCGAACAAGGATTTCCATGTCAAATCTCTCCGAGTATGCCCGATTCCCTCCGAATATCCTCTCTGCGGTGTTTACTATTAGGCGAATTTCTTGCGTTTTTTCAATTTTCTCTGTCGTTCTGTTTTCCGGAAGATTTTTGGTTCTTTTCTCTTTCGAGAATGCCACAGTGTTCCTATTTCCATTTTCTTTTCACTTATTTGTCTGGAGTTCTCTTGGTATTTAATACCTTTGGTTTTGGTTTCGAGAATGCCACGGTGATTCGAATTTTAACTATGTTCTCTAGTTTTTTTTGTTCTTTTTCTCGAACTCGTTATTTTATTTTGCGTATAACTTGTTTCATAATACTACTATTTTTTTGGGATAAAATACTAATATTATTGAATAGTATAATTAAATATTTTACATATATGTTTGTTTAGATTTGCGCATATGAGGAGGATATGGTTATGCCCTTGCTTTGTTTTGATTGCCTATGTATTTTTTTTTTAATTCCCATTTTGGTATAATTTGTGCTCATTCTGGAGGCAGAAATTTATTTCTACGCTTATCTAATTGGGTTCCGTAGAATCGAATTGTATCCTGAGTAGGAAGGAAAAATGCTAGCAAGAAAGATCATACTACATAAACTAAGATCTCTTTGGAGGTTTTAATTGTTTATTGTTGTGTCTTTCAGATTACTACTAGCTACTTTGATTTTCTTTAGTAATGCGCTTGCATGCTTTCACTTATCGTTAGGAATGTAATAATGGGTTGCTTTATGATTATTGTCATTATCGTTGTTATAGTTATTGGTGCTGTTAGGTTCTTAATTTCACATTTTTTTGGCACTTCCCTTTGCAGCAAGCCGTAAGCGCTTTATCACAGTTAGAACAGCCTTCTTCGCAAGAAGTTGCCAAAAGGTCTGAAGCTGCCAAAAAGATAGAAGCTGCAATAAAGCCGCTGAAGCAACGTATTGTCAATGGCTTGCTTCAGCATAGAGATAAGGATGTTAGGCTTTTAGTAGCCATCTGCGTCAGTGAAATTTTTTGGATCCTGGCACCTGAACCACCTTTTGAGGATAAATATCTTAGGGTAAAATTTTACCACATTTGTATGTTGTGACTTATATTTTCATGCATGCTTTATCCCATCTATGACTCCCATTAAAATAAAAGAAACTAAGAAGATTGATATGCTTGGTACACAATCTTAGTTTTAACACTGACCACTGCAAGGTACACAATTCTTTGTTTCAGGATATTTTTAAACTTATTTTGAGCATGTTTGCGGAGCTAGCTTATACCACTAGTCCCTTTTTTTCAAGGAGGGTTAAGATTTTGGAGATTGTCTCGAGATGTAAATGTTGTGTGATAATGTTGGATATTGACTGCAACGATCTGGTTATGGAGATGTTCAATATTTTTTTCTCTGTTGTGAGGTCATCATCTTCTCCTTCTCACGCTCTTCCTGTTTCCTTATTTATGGATATACTGATATATTTTTCCTCTGCAACATTTTGGCACTATGGCTCTTATCTGTTTGACATTATTATTACTTTGTTTGTGCTTATTCAAACTAATACTTTTTTGCGTTCTCTTGATCTGAGTTTTTCTTCATTTATAGTGTTGATGAACTTACTCTTATCCCAACCGACTGTATATATAAGAGAAGATACGAACCTTCTGTAAATGAATTCTTACCTTCATTAGCCAAAAAAATGAAAATGAATTCTTACCACTACTGTTTGTACAGATCTTTTTTTTGGAGGAAATGTTTGTACAGATGACAGATCTTCGGTACTTGTAACTTGGTTTTCATGTGACTTAGAAATTCTATTTTTCAGGTTATACGTTTTGAAACGTGATGTCATCATAATTTACAGTGCTGGTTTTATCTTGATTAATTCGTTTCTATCCCAAGTGTGATTTAAATTAATGGCATTGTTTTCTTTTTCAGAGAACATCACCAGCGGAGTTTGGTTAATGATATTTTGTCTATAATGACTCATATTCTTAATGAGGAAGCTTCTCAACCACTTTTGGATGTGATTTTGCGAAACCTTTTGAAGGAGGGAAGGGTGAGTTTTGCTATAGTACTCATGTTTTGGCCTCATGTTGTTTTTCAGCAATTGCTTTTTTTTTTTTTTAAATGATGAATATACATGACTGAGTGTGTATAGATTGTACACATTGAATATTTTCTGGCATTTTTTCAGTGCCAATAAGTCAATCAAGCATTTGTGAACATGAGCATTTTGCAATGCATATTATTTACCCATTCAGGTTACTCTATTTATGCATCTTCCTGGTTATATTGTATTTTTTTTTCATAATTTTTTCACTGTATAAAATTTTTTCTTTTCTCCCTATCATGTTTTCATGGTCCTTGATGGCAATGCAAGTTGCCAATTCATTATTTTGATTTTCTGGTCAAAATATATGCTATTCATGAAAGGCTATGAATGTAACAAATGTATCTAACTTACAATTAAAACATTGTTAGAAGTTGTTGACACATGGAAACACATGAAAAGTCTTGAGGTCATTTGTGTTGTGTATCCACACATTTGAATTATTGTCATCCTATGCAATGTATGCATGGTTTTATGGAATTTTCCATTTTTTTTTTGTTCTGCAACGTGTAACCTGAAATAAAATCAGAGGTTGTTTATGCTGTTTATTACCGAACCTTTCTAGTTAATCAGTAATTAGGAAACTAAAATTTACATTGCTGATATCAAGGAGAAATATACAGGTGCTTAAACTGGTTATGTAAACACCATTTTACTTCACTCCTAAGTTCTTTTCCATATATTTTTATCACAGGAAACACCATCTGCTTCTTCACAGCTAGCCGTTTCTGTGCTTCAAACTTGTACAGAAAAGCTTGAGCCTCTTGTCTGTGGGTTTTTAACATCTTGCATTTTGGATAGAGATGCTATAAGGAATGAACTTTCAGAATTTTACCATGAAATAATTTTTAAAATTTACCGGTGTGCTCCTCAGATGCTTCTTGCTGTCATTCCGAACATGATTCAAGAATTACTGGTATGCACTCTCTTTCAATTTGCTTGGTTTTAGTTTATTACATTGCCCCATCTCATGGTACAGGACAAGGAGGAAGATCTTGTTATTTATGTTCTCTTTCAAGAATTAGTTGTCTTACGCTGCTTCTTTCTCATGTTCTCAAATGTGTCTTTGGTTATTCATAAACTTGTATTACTTTATTTTGCAGACCGATCAAGTTGATGTTCGAATAAAAGCTCTTACTCTGATTGGGAAACTTCTTTCCTTGCCTGAGAACCATATTGCACAGGACTATCGTAATCTTTTCATTGAGTTCTTGAAAAGATTCTCTGACAAATCTGCAGAAGTTAGAATGAGTGCTCTTCAATGTGCTAAAATTTGCTACATGACCAATCCTACTGGGACAGAGTCACATGAAGTTCTTTGTAAGCTGTTGAGAAACTTTCTTTTGTAATTTTTGCACATACGGATTGTATAGTACTGTCTATAGTATCTTATATACACCTTACACGGGGATTTGAACAGCTGCCCTTGAAGGAAGGCTACTAGATTTTGACGACAGGGTGAGGATTCAAGTTGTGATTATTGCTTGTGATCTTGCCCGGTCTAATTTAAAAAATTTCCCACCCAAATTACTCTGTCAAACTATTGAAAGACTTCGGGATAAAAAGGTATATTTAGCTTAGAAAAAATCTTTATTTGCTATATATAACAGAAACTACCTTGTATTCTTATGTTACTCTTTTATTTATGTAGATATCTATTAGGAAAGAGACTTTGCAGAAGGTATTGGAAGTATATCACGATTATTGTAACCAATGTTCAAAAGGCTACATGGTGATTTCTGATCACCTGGAACAGATTCCGCTTAAAATGTTGATGCTTTGCTATGACAAAGACTGTAAGGAGTTCAGGTTTGCTTAAACACATCTGATTGCTTGTTTAGAAGAAATCAGTGTTTCTATAATGTCAAATGTAAACGTCCCTATTGCTGTGCAGGCCCCAAAACATGGAGCTTGTTCTGGCGAAAGATCTATTTCCAGAACTTCTTTCAGTTGAAGAGAGGACAAGGCATTGGGTTCACTTGTTTTCTCTTCTCACCCCCCTACAGTTGAAGGCATTGAACTCTATTTTAATTCAAAAGAGAAGGTAGATTCATTGAGAAAAAAATAATGATCAATGATAAGGTTATTAGGATGTTGGGTCAAAATACAGCTATTGTTATATGGCAATATTCTATGTTGTTTTACCAAGTATTTATTATGATTTTAGGTTGCAAACTGAGATGCAAACCTATTTGGCTTCAAGAAGGAAAGAGAAGGTAATTTGTTAGCATTTCTGTCTCTCCCCTTTATCCTTTTGTCAATATGATTCTTTTATCTCGTGAATATTTGTATTCAATGATTGTTGGCATGAGCTCTACTTTCTGTGTTCCTTTATTTGGAAATCTCCTTACATATGGGATTTGTGCGGTATAAATTCTGTAGCTCTATCCATGTTTGATACATTTGAAGTTGCATTTTATTGTTTGACCCTCCGTTTTGTACTTCAGTTTCAACTCATCAGTTCTAACTGTGAACAGTGGAAAGCTTTCAACGGCTACAGTGAAAAGTAAAAATTTTTGCAGTGTAAAGCTATCACATGTTATAATGCTTAAAAAAAACTTCAGTTGCAACTAAAATGTCAAACGACCTATCAATTTTCTTGTTTTTGGTCACTCACAAAGTCTAAACATCGACGTGGTCTATATGTTCACAAGATTTTTAGAGAACTCTCTCTCATTCAATGTTCACATGCATTGAATAACGTACATGTCTATGTGTTCTATATGAATTGGATAATTTCTGTGAGTACATTTACATTAACTTCTTCCAATGGTCCCCCTCTGTTGTCACACCAGCAAACTGTTCAGCCAATTAATTGGTACTAGAAAAAGGAGGCTATGATACAGATTCATTTTTTTTAATATCAAAGAGAGATAGAAACCAGATGTTGTGCCATCTGTGAACTAAGCGGCACTGTGGCGTTGTTTATGAGGCTTACTAGGTTCTGTTTAGGCAAGGAGGAGAATTGGTTGTGAAGGCAAAAGTTGCTAATTGTTCGGAAAAGGTAAGAGGAAGTTTAAATTTTTAGAATGAGAAAGAGGCGTGGTGGGCTTATTTTTGTCCATCCCTTCATCAATCTTAATAGGTCATGTGACGTGCTATGTTAAAAAACTTTAACATGTTATTAATTGGATGAAAATGATGGAAAAACAAAGATATGGTGCTAATTGGACGTTTCTTCCAACTGGGGATTAGTGTGCAAAAAGACATAAAGTTCACTCGGTGTAATTTGCCATACATTTTATTTTTGGGCGTGACATTTGGTGGCTAGGTTGTGGTTGTTCCCAACTGATCCACAAATTTATTGATCTTCTCTTGATGAACACTTTCCCACATTTATGTAGCTTTTAACAGACATAATTTTGCATGTGAGTAACGGGGTCCACACACAGGCTTAGCATTTTTTCATGCATCTTTTTGAATATAACAAATTGATCAGATTTTCTCTTTCTTTATATTATTACTATTTTTGAAATAGTTACATGCTGGATCTTATTCTATAAAATTGTCTTCATGTCTTCATGGAATAACTCTCAGTTTTACGCTAGACTAAATTTTGGTCAAAATACTAAAAGCTTGAAACTTTGTTCCAGGAGAATTGTTCAGAAGAGAAGCAGAAGAGATATAGAATTTTATTTATGAAAATGGCTGCGTCCTTTTCTGATCCTTCCAAAGCAGAAGAGTGCTTTCGGAAATTGGACGATATGAAGGACAATCACATTTTTAATATGCTGGAACTCTTGGTGAATGACCTAAAGCATATAAATGCCCATACCACAAGAGTACGTTGTTTTCTTCTTCCTTAAGGGCATGTTTACCAATTCATAATGGATTGTAATTGGAAATAAAAAGGGTCTGAAAAGAAAAGAAGAGGAATTTGGAAGGGAATTAAATATTTGATTCAAGGGTATACTTACCTTGTAGGGACCAGAATTGCATTTGTATTTTAGCAAGTATTAAGTAAACGTATAAATGGAAGAACTAAGGGAAATACTCCTTTCATGCTCTTTCCATTCATGCATCTCTGAGCCATAATCTTTTAGCTTCCCTGGGTCTGCCTCCTTTCTTTGGATCATTCTGGTGATGCTTAGACATGCCCAAAGTTTTATATAAAAGAGCATTATGTCTTGCCCTGTCCATGTGTCTCCTTGTAAATTGTTTTCTATTTTCATGCTCTACATTCAGTAAGAGTTCTTATAGATGCTAGATGGCTTTTCTCCTAAGATGATACTACTTTAGGTTGCACCATAATATGTAAGCAAGAAAGTTTCTAGTTTTCAGATTTTGAAAGAAACATAAATGATAGTTTTTTTGTTTTGTTTTGTTTTTATTTTTTTGTTTTTATTTTTTTTGTTTTTATTTTTTTTTTTGTTTTGTTTTTGTTTCTGCTTTTGTTTTTGTTTTTGTTTTGTTTTTTTGTTTTTGTTTTTTTTGTTTTAAACGAAACAAGAGTAGTTTTGTCACGCTACGTATTAATGAGTATGTTGCCAAAGTTGCCCCAGGCCTCCAACTTAGTGTTTTCAAGTTGGAAGGATTAAGCGGTCCATTGATTTTATTTTTCTGTTTTCTCTTGTTTTGTTTCCTTTTGCCCAGGATGACTGGTTCTTCTTCTTATATAGATATGTTGGAATGATGTATAATGTCTTGCTGTCATAAAGAGATCAAATTGCTCGTTTTATTTTTCTTGGCGTCACTGACACTGTTTGGTAGGAGGGACGGGGAGTAGGAAGAATGGAGAGTAGAAAGATGGAGAGGATTGTAGTAATTTTTTATGTTGTTTGGTAGGATGGAGGGAGTGTTGAGAGGATAGATGATAATTATTTGTGAAATTAATATATAGTACATTTATTATTATTTGTTTTTTATTTATTTAAAGGGTAAAATAGTCTTTTTAAAGCTTAAAGTGAGGGATTGCTTGGATTCTTACATTGATGGAAGGATCCAATTTGGTGGGGCATGGGGAAGACCACATTCCTCCACCTCTCCTCTCCTTCCTCCTCTCCCTCCCACCAAACAAAGGATTTAACCTCTCCTTCTATCTCTCTCCCTCCACCCCTCTCCCTCCCTCCTATTAAACATACTGGTAGATGAACTTAAATGTTTTCTTTGTTTTTAAAGGCTTTTGATCTTATTATTTGCAACTATGTTTGTCAGTTTAACGTTGAGGATGCACTATTCTGAATTTAGTTTGATTTCTTGATTCGTATGCGGTTGTTCAATCTGGGGTCTTTTTTCAATTGTTGATCATTTGTCAGTATGATTTAGAATTTTGATTGTTGAAGAATAGAAAAATGTTTATATCACTTGTTTGTATGAGGATCTTTCCTTTGTATTTGATTCACTAATCAATAAAAATAGAATTCTGTAATAAAAAAGGAAGAAGAGAATAAGTATTCCCTGAGTTTTAGCTAAATCCCACATTTACCCTTGTGTTTTTGATAATTCAAAAAGCATACCTCATGTATATAAAGTATTCCAAAAACATCCTCTAAGTTTTTCAAAAGAGGTAAAAGACCCTTTGACTGGCTAAATTGTCAAAAACTACAGAAATGTCCTTAGTTAAGTTTTTAACTAAAACGACAGAAATGAATTTGTTTGAATAGAAAATGTAGTCCTTTAATATTTTTATATGTTTTTACAAGTCTTTGTTGCTCCGACCAAATCTTACTCCATCCCTTTCTTTTTCTTTTTTCAGGGCAAGCTTATGAATATTATAGGAGATAAACATCAAAATTTCAAGTTTCTGCAGACACTCTCCTTAAAATGCTCTTTTAATGTATTCAACTCAGAGCATGTCCGCTGTATTTTGGATAATCTTTCCAGTGGCAATTTCGCGAACAAACAGTTCAAGGATTCTTCTGTCAAACTCCTTTTGGTAAGAAATTGCTGCTAAATAGGTTTGTTGATGCCTTCTTTCATGGGATGACATAAAACTTTAGGAAGTGGATACCGTACAACTTAAATCATATTTGGTTATTGCGAAAGGAAGTCTAACCTCAAGAAAGATGTTTAATCATGTGAGCATTCTCTTTATGCTGAGAAAATGAACACTTGGCAGACGAAGTGTTACATTTTGCATGCCCGTCAGGTTTTCAGTGGGAATTTCCTCAATGCAGCACATCCTTGTTACTTGGTTTAAAAAAATAATAAAATTTCATTACGGTAGAGGGTGGAACTTTGAGTTATTTTGTTTCTTTTGCAGAAAGAGTTTAAAGAAATTTTCATTTACGTTTATTTTGTTGAATTGGAAAGATGTTTCGTCACATATTTGCGTCTTGTTGTTTTTCTTCTCTTTTGTTTTGTTGTATTTCTTGATTTGTTACTAAAATCAGAAGTTCAGTTTCTTATTAAAAAGAGAAAGTCAGAATCCACAGAAGTTCAGTTTCCACAAATAGACCATTCGTACCTCTAAGAGAATTTAAATAAAAAGATGACTGGGGAACAAGAAAACAACAGTTCGTGTGGTGATCATTGGTGTTACACTGTAACTAATACACTCTCTATTGCTGGTGTTCAATGTTAGAATGAAATGACTTAAGCACTTCAATGATTGCAAACTGCTTGTGTGATGCTTATGGTATGATAAATTTTGGATATAAACTTGGTGTAAAAATACTGCTTCTTCACTTTTACTCAGGCTGTTACCAGGATTTTCCCTATGCTGTTGAGAGGTTCGGAAGAGCAATTTCAAATGTTATTAAAAGGAAGCAACACAATCGATCATAAGATGATTGAGGTGTTAGCAAAAGCAGGCCCTCATATATCTGTAAAAATCAGGTAACTTCTGCGGTTTTTTTTTATTTTTGTGGGGATGCCATCATTTTCTTTTAAATAAAATGATGTATTATTAGTTATGGTAAAGATGGATAGTTTTTTCTCCAAGAAAACAAATTGTTTTGATTATTAAAGGACTGTATAACTGCATACTGATAAAAATGGATTACCCATAGATGGCTTATCCCTCTTCTTCTGTTTAGTTATGGCAATATAGATTGGACAGATTATCTCTTTGTTACAATTGCCTTGATAAGTAAATGCTTTTCTAGAATGCTGCTCAGAAATACAATGTTTAAGTAACTTTTTAGCTGATACCTTTCTATTTAAGGTTTTTGTTCTACATTTGGCCTGATGCCTTTCTGTTTAGAAATAAAAATCTAGCAAAACTGGTTTGAACTAAAACTTTTTGATTTGAATTGGTGTTTTCAAAAGTACTTGTAGTCCTCCAAAGTCCAAACTGGAGAAAAGAAGACTACAACATGCTACTGTATTTAGTATCCCTGCATGAGTGGAATTTTCTTGCTTGCTTGTGATATACTTTGCAAGGTTGAAAGAAGATTACAATTTCGCTATATTCTTTATAAAGTTCTCTAGGTAAAACGGTGCCTAGCCCTTGATTCATGCCTCAATTTTTATTATTATTTTATTTTATTTTTTTTAACA
This sequence comes from Artocarpus hirsutus, assembly GCA_946598075.1. NCBI lineage: Eukaryota > Viridiplantae > Streptophyta > Magnoliopsida > Rosales > Moraceae > Artocarpus > Artocarpus hirsutus. Next base: position 19,805 of record CAMOHE010042264.1, read on the forward strand.
TGCATTTTGGATTCTGTCATGTTTCTTCTTCTGGATTACTATGAGTAGACTTGGTTCTTAAACCCTTTTTCTTTTTATTTATTTTTTTAGGTTAATTGCAAAGCAATATTTCCCTTTATTTTTTATTTTGGTTCTTAATTGAAACTTCTGGGTTTTAATTTCGTTCTTTTCTGTTTCCTAGTGAAATTTACCCTTTTCTGAAAAGGGTATGCCTTGACGGGACTCGTTTGCAGTCCAAATTTGCTGTTTGGGCGATTGCTGTATTAGTTGATGCTTCAAAGCAATTCATTTTCTCAGACCTGTGCAAGGTACTGCATAAATTTGGTATGTTTGTTTGAGAGGGCTATATGCAGTTGCATTTGTCATGGGGTACATTTCTTAATATTCTAGAGACTCATCTTTTCATACCTTTTTGGAAGTCATTTCAGCTGTGGTATTGGTAGTTTGTGTTTTCTTTTAAAAATTCGCTGCATATAGTTAAGATGGCTGATGAGTACTACTTATATTCTTATGTCACTGGTCATCTGGACCATTTTCATAACTTATTTTACTTTTTCCTCAAGGTGATTCACTTTAATTTACCCGCAAAGTTCTATATATTTCCTTTGGATAAGTAATTAAACCACTAATAGGAATGAAAGAGACAGTACCAATAAAAATGTACGAAATGATAATAGTAGAAAATAAGTTTAAAATAGAGACTTCTTGCAGTTATTACATTTAGCATGAAATGATTTTCATGGTTTCTGTTTCAAATATTGTCTGTTATTAAATATAAGACCAAAATTACAGTTTAGACAGAGTGACTTTTTCTGAATACAAAATGCAAACACTCTTCCATGGATCTCTCCTTTTCATTTCTCAACAGAGCTAAGACAGACTTGTCTACATTTCCCAACTCAGAAAGGAGACAATCAGCTGATCTCTCAAAACAGTTAAAATATTAGGACCATGCATATAGTTTTCTTATTTGTGTGTGCTTTTCCTAAACACATAGCCGTATTTACCTATTTGTTATAGTCATTATCAACCCTGGGCTGTTTATCTGGCAGGAACTTGTTGAATCTTTACGTAGTGGGAAGAACATCCCGACGGTGTTGCAATCTCTGGGTTGTCTTGCACAACATTCTGCTTCAACATTTGACGCTCAAGATGGAGAGATCACACCGTTTATATATGAGAGGATCCTCCAAGTAATATTTTATCTGCTCATTCTGTTTCTTTTTTTTTGCTTCTTTTCTTTGTTTTTTCATGTCTGCAGAAATTATATTCCTAATGATGTCAATTTAGCTTGTGTAGGTGGATTTTTCAGATGGTTCAAGTTTATGTGATGGTATTTCTGGGTGTAGTGATTCCTCTAACTTGAAGGTAAGTGTGGATAAATTTGGTGTTAGCCTGGATCTATCTGTTGGTTGAGCTATTAAGGATTTCACCTGGACTGCTGGGAGTTTGTCATTCATGGTTCCGTACTCTGGTTGCGCTCCTTTTGTTCCTTGTAGACTTTTTTTGCTTGACTAGAATGTGTAATTGTAGATGGGGAGTTTTGGGATAAAAATGGTAATGAGTGGGACAAGGGATGTTGAAGTACATCAATTGTTTGACATGCTAAAATTATTTATAGATCCTTAGTTTTGGAGAAGAAGGATTTGTCTAATATCTTGTGTCAAAATAATCCTAACCTGATATTACATGTTTTAGTGGTCTTTAACTCATGTTGCTAATGGCTGATTTGGATTTACTACAGATGACAAAAATAAAGGGAATATTTAACAATTTCTTTTTCTGCTTGCAGAATTTCAAATATCTGAGTAATTCGTTAACATGTTTATTGCAGTAATTTGGTTATTTTTTCTTATTCATTTCGATGTAAAGAGAATGTTTGTTCTTTGATATGGGTTATTATTTCTTTTCCCTTGTATTTTGATTTATATGTTAATGTTAGGAAGTTCTCTTGTAAAAAAATGATACCAGAATCCTTAATTCTAAGTGTAATTTAGGTTTTGGTTAGGCCGTTTTGCTACCTTTTTTAAAGGAAATCTGAACTGAAATAGTCCCAAGTACCGTGCTTTTAAATTAAGATGGAAGAACTCAGATTTGAATGTCCTTGAACTTATTGGGCCGTTTGGTATTGTTTTCAAAATAGGTAAAAATGTTTTTGTTTTGGAAAATGAGAATATTTTGGGAATCGTATTGAGAGTGTTTTTAAAATTTGTCTCAAAAAACGTGCAAAAATATTTTCCAAAATTTTGAGAACAAAAACAAACAGGGCTTTTGAGTTTAGCTCTATACGAACTATGTTTCCCGTATGACACTCTCCTTGTTTGTCAATTATTTTAAATTTTCCCCCTCTTGTAGATATATGGGCTGAAAACACTTGTCAAGAGTTTTTTGCCACACCATGGAGCTAATGTCGGTCGGAAAATCAATGAATTATTGGATCTATTGTTGGCAATGCTGAAAAATCATAAATCTTGCTGTGGTGTTACCTCATGGTAGGGTTTCATGTCCCTGTTCTTTTGAGCTAATATTAAGTTTTACATGATTTTTATAAAATTCACACTCGGGGGTCAGGTCTTTGTCCATAACTAACTTTATAGAAGCAATGACACAGTTTTCTTACTAAATTTTACAAAGCTAACAGGCTTTGAAATATGCATGGTTGCCCTTGTTTTGAGGTTCTGTTGACACTAATTTCTGTTGGATATTATTGGATGTTCCGTTTTGCTTTCGTATAGCATTCTAATGGTGCTATTCAAGATAACTGAAAAGACTATTTTCATTAGCTTAACTGAAATTGATGTTGACGTGCATCACATGCTTTCACTGTGGATTTTTGGTGCACGGTGTGAGAAAGTGTGCATGATTAACTCTGAAGAGTTAGTTGAGTGGCCAGGTTTGTGGTTGCTCCTGCGTAGTTCAGAGTTCCATTTCTGCCGGTTAAACATGAGTTTTATTGCTTTCTGAGATTTCATAGTTCTCTATGGTTGATGTTAATTTCACATGCGCCCCTATTTCTATTGATGTGTTATTATTCATAATTTCAAATGATTATTATTGTATGTATCCTTGCCAAGGTCACATTTTCGTTGTGGGATTGGTTTCTTTAATTGGCTTGCTTGTCAAATAACTATAGGATTTAATAGATGCTTTTCTGCTTATTATTGTCGTTTAAGGCATTCAATGTAATAGCTTAATGAAGTTTTGTTTCTTTCCCCCAAAAAAAAAAAAAAAAAAATGCAGTCAAACTAATAAGGTTTGTATGAGACTAGCTGCTGCAAAGGCTGTTCTTCGACTTTCACGAAGATGGGATTTACATATTTCTCCAGAGACATTTTACGCTACTATCTCAATGACAAAGGTATGCTGGATTGGCTCTGTTCAGAAGGCACTGATGAAAGGAGTATTGTAAAGATACTATTACCATTGCGTCACAGTCTTATTTTAAACTATATTATGATATTTATAGTTCTTGAAGACTTAGAAAAGTCAGGAAAGATTTGGTCTATATTTTCTGCTCTTGGATGAAATTATATCTCTCTCTCTCTCTCTCTCTCTCTCTCTTTCATGTAAGTTATTGATATTTCTTCACAACAGATGTTTTGAGAACAAAATACACACTCTCTCTCTCTCTCTCTCTCTCTATAATAGAAAGTACGTTTCTTTTTTTTTTTTGAGGAAACACATTGTTGAGCTTCTAAATTCTTAATCTAAAAGAGATTTTAGAAATCTAACTCCCAAGACTAAAAGGCAATAGATCTCAAGTGATTCTTTCAAATGGATTAAATTTGGGTGGTATTTCTAAGTAAACACAATTAGTTGCCAGTTGGGTCAACCTTCTCATGCATTAGCAGTTTTTAAGTAATTGCTTGAGGTGTCTTGATTGTTTTCTTCTTTGTATTTCACTTCTTGCTTTGTTTCACCTCGTGAAACATAACTCTTTTTGGTGCATTCCTATTTTTGTAAGATGCTGGTCTATCTTTTTTCTTTGCATATTCCAGGACGAGTCATCTTTTGCTAGAAGAACGTTTCTTGATAAAACACACAAACTGTTGAAGGAGGGTGCCATACCAAGCAGATATGCATGTTCTTATGCCTTGGCCTTCTCAGATTGCCTTAAGGATATACGAGATGATGTATGTTAATGTCTACTATAAATGAATTTAACTTATCATCCTCCTCTTGTTGTTCTAAACGTTTGCCAAAATATGTTTTCTGATACTGTTGAATGTAGTCATTTAAATATATGGCAGAATTTGTTAAAGAGTACAGTAGAGAAGCTCGAATTCGCCAAACTTCTGGAGTTCAGCAAGGGTTAATCACCAACTTTCCTGCATATATTGTAGTATTCTTGATTCATCTTCTTGCTCATGATAAAGATTTTCCTCTTGAAGAGGGTGAAAACGAAGAATTATCTGCTCAGTTTTGTAGGTACGTCTATTGTTAATACTGCTTATCCTGTAGTCTATGACGACTTGTATCACAGTGCTGATCAACATATGTTTCTTGCAGTCCACTTTTTTGTCTCTTGCAGACATTACTCGATGCCAGCAATGTTGATGGTGACTTGGATGTAGTTAAGGATGCTGTCTTGTATTTGCTTTGTATTTTTCGTGCTATTAAGAGAGCTGAGGATGCTGTTGATGTTGAAAAAACTCCAGTAAGAGTTTTCTCTGAGTATTCGTCCCCTTTTAAATAGCTTTCTCTGTTGTTATGTGATACAAAAAGTAGTTTTTCTTACATTGCAGAAGCTTCACCTTCTAGCAGATATTGGGTTCTCTTTTGTCACTGCAGTAAATCAAAGTGGAATCTCTTCTTCGCATGCCCTGGGGCACGTTTTGCTTCCATCATCACTGTATAGAGTAAGTCTTTGTGACAAGAAATATGAGCAAGATTGCAAAGAAGTTATTAATTCATCAATACATGCAAAACATTTTTTGACGTCCAATTTATGTATCATGTGCAGGCTAATTCAAGATGCCTTACTCAATCCAGTTTTGATGAATATTTTGCTAAAAGAGTCATTCACATATTTAAGTCTCATAGCACGTCTGAGGTGCCTTTTTTGTTTTTTACTTAATTATATGCATACAATTATTTTAGATAAACTTATTATTGTCAGTAATAAGACTCTATTAGTGTTTTTTTGTTTTTTTTAATTTATTTAATTATTATTATTATTATTTTACATATCAGCATGCTAGCAGTCTTTCTAAACATGGTCGAAAGTCTGTTGAGGATAGCGCACAATCAGGTGGTGTCAAGGACAGCAATTTGAACTTAGAACTTTACAAGGTAGGAGATCTGCCAATTAATAAAACTTCGGATCCCAAAAAAACTAGGGAGCGAGAAATTACCGTAGGGTCCAGGAGAAAACGTGCTGTCTCTCCCCATGCTCCGGTATCAGTTCAGTTGCACGAGTGTTCTAAAAAAGACTGCCATGATGCATCCGAAAAATCAGGATTAAGTTCAGAGAAAGAACAACTTTTATCCTCTAGTGGTTCTGTGCCTGTAAAACCTTCTCTTGCACATATTTCAACCCAAAATCCTAGAAGGAAAGCTTCTTTGAAAGCAAGTATTAAAGAGAATAATAGTGGCAGTGCCGAGTATTCCAAAGTCAACAAAATTATTCTCAAGGCCCCGTGCAGCTTAAAAGTAAGCATGAACTCAATCTCAGGATGTGCTATGAAATTACATCTTCGATTACAGTTTCCAATGTCGTAATTTATCTTTAATTACGTAGGAAACTAGTAGTAAAGGGGCAACATTAATTGGAACTCGGATCAATTTGTTATCTCCAATTGATGGATGGTAAGGATTATCTCTTAGTGAAATTTACATTGAGAAGCTTTTGTAATTTGCCTATCTAACGATATCTTGTTTTATTATTCCAGTTTTCATTCTGGCACCGTGGATGGCTATAACTCCAAAAACAATATGCTAAAGGTGAATAAACGTAATATGTACAACTGGATTGGATCCTATACATCGTTGTCAATCATAATTTCTTCTTCTTCTATTTTTTTTTTCTGATTGTGTTTTATATTTATTTTTACTTTTATTTCTAGTCTTTGCGACTATGTGAAAACTTATGGGTCTCTTCTTAATCTGAACATTTTCAGCTTTGTTTTTTGATCTCATCGTGATTTGGTCTTCTGATTCTGACCTCATATAACAAGCATGAATTCATAAAGTATGTTACATTTTTTAAGCTGTATAGTATGTGGAGACTTATAATTCTTTGGATTTGGTTGACTATATGTTGAAAAGTTTAATCGACTGCAATTTGAGATTAAAGCTACAGATGGAAAGTTGACGTTTGAATATCAAATCTAATTGCATATCATCTGTGTTTCCTTCTGATTTTCTGTTATTGAAAGGAGTCTTTTGTTTGAAAGAAATCATTTTTACCTGTTCTTACTCTTGTTTGTTACCATTTAAATTGGTTGGGGTGGGTAACATGTACAGACTCTACGTAGGTGGTGATATAGAGATGGTTTTTTTTACCCTTTATCCTATCTTACATAATTATAAGTGAGCACATCCCCAAATTGTCAAGATAGGTCATGAATGCGATAAAAGATCGTTTTTTGTTTTGGATCAATTTGACAGATTACCTGTGACAGTGGAGTTGTTGAACAAGTATGCTTGGACAGTGAGAGCTGGGAGACTCCAAGTGATGATTCCCAACTGGAAAGGGTAAGATGGAAATATGAAGAACCCACCCTTGATGGGTATCTCCTTAATTCGCATGATGTAGTTATGATACCACATTGCTGTGCTGGAAGCTGTAGCTGAGTTAGAAGAAGATTCTGTTTTCATCTAATGAGAATTTTTAGCTGCATTAGTTTGAGAGCCAATAAAACCAAAAAGATTGAAAATTATTGATCTTTGTGCGACTACAACTAACGTCTATAATTTTCAATACTTCTAAGCAGAAAATGAATCTAGAAAATCCCAATTTGCTCATGGCAGTGGAAAACACCATTATGTGAAATGCAAAAAAAAAGAAAAGAAAAAAAAGAGCTATAATTTCCTGAATCAAATGTTTCAGTTGAGCGCTTTCCTCTATCGATTGTATATGAATTGGCATCCATACAGTTCCTAGGATTTGTATATTGTCCCAAATATCATTTCTGCTTGTTATGTCCTCACATGTTTGTGTTGCTTTTTTGCCTAGAAGATTATTTTGGCTGAGCATTCAAATGCCATTGATTTGCAGCACCGGTGAGTTTCTAATTACATAACTTTCTCGGGTCTCTTTATTTAAATTTTTGATTCTGTGCTGTTGTTTTGTTATTTATTTATTTTTACTGTGTTGCTTGAAATATCCTTACAGTAACATCTCAATTTGACGTTCTATTCATGCCTTTCTCGCTGTCTGGATTTGGATTTGAGTTGCTTGCGCTCCAATTTTTTAATTCAAGAACTCTGTTGAAAATGTTTAAATTTAAATTACCTTTTGACTAGTCCATCCTATTAACCGTCTCTGACATTATGGGATATAAAAAAGATAAGTGACCTGCTCTGCTAGTAAATATAGACAACCTGCAGTGGATAATGGCAACAGTATGGCTGATAATGGCACTAACTCCTTTGTTAGAGTATGAATTTTGTGCAGTGTTTGTTTGTCAAACTATTATGAGTTTTAACTGCATTTTATCACTTAGGAAAGCACTCTAGTTTCTCGTTCCTCTTGTTTTACATGTTTCAGTTGTTTTCAGCATCATATTCCTATAAAATTATTTTTGTTTCCCTTTGATTTGAAATTTTGTTACTAATCTGGACAATCAAATTCAATAGTTTGTTTGGTAGTTACTGTGACAATGTTGGCTTTATGGGCTTTTTTTTTATTGGCTTCATATCATTTTATCTTGCCTGCTGTGCTAACATGGGTGACCTTTTTCTTTCAGTGGTAGAGAGAAAACTGCTGATGTGCTTGTTCAAAATGTTGCACAAAATTTGAAACGTGTAGCAAACAAGGAGAATGGTAAGTTTCCGATGGAATGATTCTTTAGCCTGGTAATGTATTTAAATCTACCTTGTCAGGGTTGCGCGCAAAGTTTAACGTGACTGCTGTTTTTCTAGCATGTGTATGCTAGTTCATATGGCCTTTGATGGCCCACACACACACACACACATGTAGAAGAGGCCTCATGTAGTTGTCAATCATATCTTAACAATGATTGCAAAACCTTATGTATTTTATTGCAGAAAGTATTCTTCTTCATTGCTATAAAAAAAATGCTTCAGATATGACAAACACCACCCACCAGGGCATTTTACCTTTGTGGCTATCATGATGCTCATCTTGAAATATCCTTCTGTACCTTTCCATCCAAGGTACATGAACCAAACCTAACACCACCCACCACCACAACGCTTCTGCCTGAAACTTCTGAATCATGATCTGGAGGAGGCACGGTTGGAGGAACAGCCCACTTAAAGTTGGTCTCTCTGATGAATTGCCACCACAAACTTAAAACAACTTGACTATGAGTAGAGTAATTGATATCCTCACCGTCATTCTTATACCTCCTCTTTTGTTCGTCTTGAAATTTTAATGACAAGGATGCTTTTGATTTAGCAATCATTGTAGCCTTTGTTGCACGGGGGCAGTTCAGAACATCTTTCCTAGTGATAATTTATTTATTTATTTTTAGTCTTTGATCCTTCTGGTGTATTCTTCTATGATCCTTCTACTCAATATATGACCAATTCCCCCTTTTCGCCCTTCCAAGACTATGTGGAAACTGGTGTTCCTACACGAGTTTAGGCGTTCTCTTACCTAGATGTTTGCACTTAAGAAAATCAACACGTGACAACATGCATCAATGAAGGCCTTCAACGTCATTTCATTTTTAACTATCTTAGCTGGAGGGGCCACCACTTTATGTTTGGCGTCAGACATTTCCTCGTGTATTTGATCTGAGAATATTGGTTGAAGAAATATCAAGAAGCGCCTGTTTATTTATTTCTGACTTTTGGTATTCTGGTTTTAGTTTTCTGATCGATTATGTGAGCCTGTGTGTGTGTTTGTGGAGTCAGAGGTTGCAGTCTGAATTATTAGCATTGTTATTCTGTGGTTCATGGGTGCAGAGAAGGCGAAAAAAAGGCAGAAGGCTTATGTACACGCTTCTGCATCAGAAGTTGTTAACACGAATGTGGATGCTGTAAGTGTTAACCTTTTCATGGACAACCATTGTGATCAAACATACAAGAAGCCAGTTTTGAAGTTCTGGTTGCTCCTAGACTTTCGGATTCTTTCCTCGAATAAAAAAAAAAAAGGAAATAAACTTTTGGATTCTTTGGATAAATTGGACCCTTCATTGGAAACCTTTATGGCCCTTAAGTGCTGTTGATGCGTAGAAATTGTTTTTCTGTTTTTAGAAGAAATACCAAATCGCTTATTTGATCTTTGTTTATCATCCCTTCAAGATACAGATTTTGCAGGAGTCATGTTTATGCCATTTTTGTCTAATATACAAAATTAATGTTTGAAGAAACTTTTGTTCGGAAACAATGCTTCAGTTGTAAAGAAATTAATCACAATTTAAGGTTTTTATCATGCAATCGCGCTTCTAATTGTTAATGTCCTTTCTCACGTAAGGTTTACTTTTGTTTTTCTAATTTCAGGTCGCTAGAAGAACTCGGAGCCAAAAAGTGTAGATATTACTCGTTTTTCTGACCCCATTGTTGTATTGGGCCATTCACGTTTCTTTACCTCTCGTTGTATTGTGAGTACTGGGGCTTAACAAATCAAAATTTGTAACTTGGCATGACAAGAGACTCTTTAATGGTTGCTTCATATAGAAAGCCCTACGACATGCCTAAAAAAAAAAAAAAAAAACTTGAGAACTCAGGGTGCACCCACATTGGCCTTTGTAAATTATGCTCAATGACAGGGTTTTAAAAATCATATGGAACTAATATGCTTCAGAACAGGGTGTCTTGCCACTAGGACTTTAATGATTTAATGTTGAAACTATCTTAGGGATATTTACCTTTTTTATGCCATCTATTGTAGGTTTATTAAAAAAATTATATTTTTAGTTTTTTATCTCATCAAACGTATACTTTCAAATTAGATTTAATACACACATTTATACTTTATTTCAGTAAACAATTAATTTTTACTTTTAAAATGATCAAATTATCTTTAAACAAAAGAGAAATTATTAAATTTTTTTAAAAATAAGAAAACAAAAATAAAAACCGGAAAACACCTAAGTATTTTATATATTTTTAAAGTCAAAACCATAATATCTATAAGTTTAAGTTTTCTTATTTTTCAATTTGAGGATATTTTGGTATATTTTTTAAGTTAATATTCAAAATTGAGAGAAAAAGTTATAAATTTGTGTATTAAATTAAATTTGAATGTATATATTTGTTGAGAGGGTTAGTTACATAATTGTATCTATCGGTACTTTTTTTAATTTGTCCTTATGTACATAGGAATTACAAATTTATAGAAATTTTAAAAATTTGTTTCAATTTCATCTCTATGAATAGAAATATTAAGTAAAATTACATGATTGTCTTTAAATAGTTATGATAAATATTTTATATATTAAAACATAAAAAAAAAATCCTAAAACAAAGTTTCCAATTTTTAAAAAAGATGTTAAGTTTTATGACTTTTTAAATTTTAATATGTATATTTTAAATTTTTTTTTAAAAAATATTTTTTATAAACAAATTAGGTCTAGTCAAAGTATTTTTATTTTATCTTTATTTTTTTTAGGTAAACTATAAGGAGTAAATTGAGATAAGTTCTTTAACAAAAGAATACCTTTATAATTTGTAAAAATAGAATGACAAATTGAAAAATAATAAAAGCTAATAGGTATAGTTATGTGATTAACTTTTTTTTTTTGAGATTACAAAATCTAAAGTATATTATTTCAATAAACTAAAATACATATGTAAAAGGGTAAATAACCCATTTTCTTACTACGATAAAGTAGAGTATGAACCTCTGCTTTTGTGAAAACTCTCATGCTATCTTATTTATTTATTTATTTTTGATGGGACGTGCTATCGTATTTCTTTTCTAGGTTCCAAATCTTGTGTTCTTTGACGGAAATTTTCACCACGAAAACAAATCATTAATACATGCATTTAAAAATTGTGGTCCCATTTCAAAAAATTTATGGTTAAATATTCAAGATGTTTCATATTTCACATCATACGGTTTACAAAACAGACGCAAGGCAAACTTCCATTTTTTTTTGAGAAATTGCGTTATATAACATATTTTAATAAGTCATTAGTAAATGATATCAGCTATTTTGAAAATATCTACATAGTAACAGATTTAGTTGGGGGACTTGGACAACTAGTCCGCCCAAAAAATTTTTTGGGCAAAAGCCCTCTTTTTTTTTTTTGATTTTTGGGCATCACAAAATTAGCTTTTTGGATATCAAAACAGTTTCAGTTTTTTTTATTTTTACTATAGTTAGGTTCCTCTCTTCGATACAATCCTTTTTTTCTTTTCTTTGAAAAAACTGAAACAGTTTCGGTGCTAAAAAAAAAAACCTTTTTTTAATGTAAAAAAAAAAAATCATTCATCAAATTTTAAATTTTCTTAACTCTTTTTTTCAAAATTTTCCGATTTAGTTTTAGTTAGTTTTTTAAAAAGTATAAAAAGATCAAATTACCCTTAAAAGCCACAAAATAAATATGATTTTAAAATATCTTTGCTTTCTCTCTCTCCTCTCTCTCCACTTTCTCTCTCTTTCACTTTCTCTTTGGTTTTTCTAAGACTCGATCTGGAGCTCTGACGTAGTCCATTGTGCTGCGACGGCACTAGGACCAATGACGAACCCAAATGCAGCTGTGACGAAATCGAGGTTAAATCGCGCGCAACTTCGTCTCCTTCGGCGATCCTTGATCGATGGTTGTCTCCAGTGTCTCAATTGTGGTGATCCTAGCTACCTTCTCCAACGTCTTGATTGTCTTCCACCTTCGAAGTCTCCATGGCTGTGGACGGCAAAGTTTCAGATCTTGTCCGTCGAGGCTTCAGTTGCAACCGATTTCATCTATCAAAGCTTCAGCCACGATCGATCTCCTCGTGGCACGAGCCTAGATTGCCACCACTGTAATCTCCATTGTTTCTGAGACGATCTCTGTCAAGTCGCCATCTCGAGTACTGACCAGATTGCATCGATGCTATGACCTCCTATTTGTTTGACGACGTTGGTCTTAGCCACATTGACTTCCTCTCTCTCTGAGAACGCCTCGTAGACGACACAGACCTCTGGTTTTGTGCTTGTGTAAGATTTTTTTTTTGGTATTGATTTTAAGGATTCTAGTTTGAAGATGCTTTTGTGCTTTTGTAAGAATATTTTTTTTGAAACGCTCTTTTACGGACGTCACAGATATAGTTACATTCATTTCTGTTTTTATTACTTTTAAATAAAACATTTAAATAAAGTAAAGTTTATTAAACTTATCCTAGAATCCATGCATACATATTTTTTTACTAAATGTCAATATTTTAAAACCTTATATATTTATTTAAATAGTTTATCAATACCAAATTAGCGAAGCTATAAAGCAAATAGAATTTAAAATCTTCATTTAATTCTGTTCACAATTTGGTAGGCCGAACTCAAGACACCGGTAGGCCTAACATGACCAGCAGTTCAAACTTCAACCACCGGTAGACCGTCCGAGGCCTTGCAAAATAAAAAATTTAAAATATTAGGATTGCCAGGCCGATATAGGGTAATCGGCAGGCTAATCATTGCATCGGCAGTCTAACCAGTAATGATCGACAAGCTGATCTACTGTCAAAATAAAAAATAAATTAAAACAAGTCTCAATATCTCAAAGTGAGGAAAGTAAACATACACAGAAAACAAAAAATAGTTCATAAATTTTAAAACTTCTTTTATGGCGTCTTCTATATTCAATCCATTGTGCATAGCTCACACACCCTTCCTTGCCCTCAACCTAATCCATGATCTTTTTACCTCTATCTGTAACATGATGTAAAACTAAGTAAGCAAAATGCTCAATAAGTACACTTTACAATCTTACAAGATAAAACATTTTATGAACATCTTTATAAAACATCATAATCATAATCATTATCAGCATAGTAGTGCACTAGGCACCGTTTCATCTAGACCATATCTTTCGTTACATTATCCATATTAAAACTCCATTCATTTTATCTTTAAGGGCCCAAGTGTTGCACCATTTTCATTATCGTAAGCGCGCCGCCATGAGAGAAGAGGGGTAGCTAATCTCAAACCAAACATGACATCATAAAATAAGCATGACATAACATGGGGTGTGCAATTCTTATTTAGGTGTTACATATATACATATATATACTTTTATACTTTAAAATACGTTATCATTGAAACATTCATAAACTTTCTATACATCAAAACTTTCATAGTGAAACATCAAATATAGTCATCATGGAATTTATCATAAAACTGTCATGAACATAGATTTCAAACTTTTCATAAACTTTATTATGTTGTAGGTGAGAATATACTTACTTGACTAGCTTGCTTACCACACCTTAATTTAGATGATGTCGCCACGGTTTTGACATGCTTGCCTCTTGAAATGTTCATGTCAACCATGTACATACACAAGAAATTAACATTCATCTCCATGATATCATTCAATACCACACAAGATACTCATACATGCTTCTCTTAGGAACATAATTTAAAACACATTTTATCTATCTTAAAAAAAAAACATTTTAGCAAAACGGCCAATACAAATGCTGTCTAACCCTTATGAATTTACAGCCCAATATCTCATAATTCGCACACAATTCAAGCACCAAACTTGGCAAGGACAAAATTAACATATAAACATAATACCATGATTTTTTTATTGGCCACAAAAATTCCATTTGGTATTTAAAACAAGTCACAAATTTCATGACACAAAATCTGCCAGCAATAGTTGGGTAGTGAACAATCTCAGCTCAAATCCATTTATCACATTATTGATGCCGTAGAAAATTCTACAAAAATTAACACATATAATAGACATATAAAATTATAGCATATCCAAAAATTGGCTTAAACAAGAATTAGAGTAGGTCAAAATATACATTTGAAATCGGTAGTAAAACTGATTTTACAACATAGGCAGCAAACACCTTTCAAACTAGCATTTAAGAAAAATAGCACGAAAATAATTTTAACCTCAAAATTTTTGTGACAATTTGTATACAAAATAATACCCCTACTACAAAAATTCCTATGACCAAACAAAATCATTTAGACACAATAAAAAGTCAGAGAAACAAGAGGTCCAAAGTTTGCAAATTCACAGCCATGAAAACCTAGTTTGAAGAAAGTTTAATAACTCACAAAATACACATGATATTACCAACAAATTTTCCAGTTCACAACCTAATATAACCATGAACATTTCTGCCAAATTTTGTAAAAATCAAAGCACATTTGCCCCTTGAACAAAAACCATGTTTATACAAAGATATACCGATCAGCAACATTGTGACTTTGAGGTGCTGAGCATGAACATTTAATATCTCAGCATAGACAACACCAAATGACACGAAACTTGGAGTAACATTACATAGCATATACATGAAAATCCAACTAAAATTTCAAAGCAAATGGAGATTCGTAGACAAAGTTATGGGAGTTGGAACACAGAGAAAATACAACGTTATCGATCAACATTAATTAACTATGAGTGGCAGAGACTAAAAATTCCATATCTCAGCATAGAAAACTCTAAATAACGTGAAGTTTTGCGGAGTATTACATAACACATACATAAATATCATAGTAAAATTTTGGAGTAAGCGAAAATTTGTAGACAAAGATATAGCTGTTGGATTACAAGGTGATCAAAATTTCAAAAATGTTGAGAAAGAGTTTCTTTCCTCAAAACAATTTCTTCTCAAGCTTCCTTTGAATTTACCCAAAGAAAACTCAATATTTCATTCAAATATTTGTAGAAAAATTAGGGAGAGAAAGAGAAAGAAAAACGTGCAAAGAAGGAGAAAAGAATGTGGAGAGAAGAAGGAAGTGTCTGAGAAAAAAATAGAGAGAGAAGAGGGAAAACGATATAGGGAGAGAGGGGAAATTTGTGTAATTGAAAAATGTTGTGAATTAGGTAAAATGGCTCTCTGTATTTATAGCATGGAAATTAAAAAAAAAAAGAAGCTACTTTCACATGGAAAAAGGAAGAGAAATAAGGGAAGGTCAAATTGACTTATTTTACTTACCCAATTTCATGCTTTCAAAATAGGAAACCCTATCAAGTCCTAAATCATTATAAAAGTCAATTATCCACTCACCTAAAATAAGAAAAGGAACAAAACATGCCAACCATTCAGAATATTTCATCCAATCAAATTAATCATCAACATCACAAATTTTGCAAAATTTTTGCTTATTTTTCATTGGCGATATTCGGCTTGTCGACCTCTCAGTCCGGCCTGCTGAAGTTGTGGGATTTGGCCTGCTGATGAATCCCATCGGCATGCCGCCCCAAAGGAATAATTTGGCCTGTCAAATTTGAAACTTTAGCCTACCAAAGTGTCACATACAACACTACACACAAACATTCATTCAACATCTACCTTGTGTACATCATAAATGACATGAACACCTTGAGCACATTAATTCCACGTGACCGTCACTTGTCATCATACTTAAAATAACATAATTAGTAACATTATTTCATACTAAAATACTTAATGTCGTTAATTATCTATCATTAACCGTTACATGAAAAATAGCAGGTGTTACAATGCTCCCCACCTTATAAGAGTTTCGTCCTTGAAACGCAGAACTATTGCAGATACTTGGCTCTCATTTCATCTTCACGTTCCCATGTAGCCTCTTTGTCCTTGTGATTTTGCCATAAAACCTTGACCAAAGGAATCTCTTTATTCCTTAAGGCCTTAGTTTTTCGATCTAAGATCTCCAGTAGCTTTTCTTCATCATCTCAAATTTCGACCACCCGTGGCTTGATTACGTGCGTAGGATCTAGGGCATACTTTTTGAACATCAAAACATGGAACACATCGTGCATAGCTGATATTTCTGATGGCAATCTCAACTGATAAGCTACTTTGCCTATTCACTTCACAATTTCATATGGTCCGATAAATCTTGGGCTTAGCTTGCCTTTCCTTCCAAACCTCATAACTCCTTTCATGGGCACAATCGTTAGGAACATTGAATTGCCTACAACAAATTCTAAGGGCCTTCTTCTTTTATCAGCATAGCTTTTCTGTCGGCTTTGAGTGGTCTCTATTTTCTTTTGTATCAGCTTAATCATCTCAGAAGTCTCGTTGACAAAGTCAGTCTTTTCTCCATCAATGCTATCCATTATCTTCTTTTCACCAGCTTCATGCTAACATATAGGCGACCTATATTTCCGCCCATATAGGCCTCATAAGGTGCCATTTCAATTATCGCCTGATAGCTGTTGTTGTGAGCGAATTCTGCTAATGGTAACATTTTACACCAGCTGGTCTTGTAATCTAGAGTATAGGCTTGAAGCATATCTTCTAATATCAAATTTGTCCGTTTTGTTTGGCCGTCTGTCTAAGGATGAAAAGCTGTACCAAAGTGCAACTTCATTCTCATTGCAGTTTGTACACTTTTCCAGAGCTTGGACATGAACCTGCCGTCACGATCAGAAATGATAGACTTAGGGATTCTATGAAGTTGCACATTCTCCTTGACATAGAGTTCCGCTAACCGTTCCATAGAGTAAGTAATCTTGATGGAAATGAAATGCGCCGTCTTCGTCAATCAGTTGACAACAACCCAAATAGCCTCATGACCATTCATAGTCTTGGGCAAACCGATAATGAAATCCATTGCAATATCCTCCCATTTCTATTTTAGTATTTGAATTAACTGTAAATCACTGTCAGGTCTTTGGTGTTCAGCTTTGACTTATTGGCGTGTCAAGCATTTCTTTACATACATTGCAACGTCTAGTTTCATCCCAAACCACAAAAAGCTATCCCTTAGATCATTGTACATCTTTGTTACACCTGGATGAATTGAATAAGGAGTGTCGTGAATTTTTGCTAAGATTCTTTCCCTTATGCCATCAACGTTGGGAACACATAAGTGGTCCTTGAGGTATAGAGTTCCACCATCCACAATACGAAACTCTTCACATTTTCCTTTCTTTATTTCTTGCTTAATCGTTGCAAGGCTTACATCTTCGTCTTGTTTACTCTGAATCTCATCAAATAGCGTTGGAGCAAGAGTGAGTGCTGAAAGCTGCCCTGTTATGAGTTCTAGATCGAAGCACAGAATTTCTTTCCTTAAAGGCTGAGACATTGCTTGTAACAACATCAACGTGGTAGCAGTCTTCCTAGTCAAAGCATCAGCTACTCGATTAGCCTTTCCCAGGTGATAAAGGATTTCGCAATCATAATCCTTCACCAGTTCTAGCCATCTTCGCTATCTCATGTTCAGGTCGTTCTGAGTGAAGAAGTACTTTAAACTTTAATGATCAGTGAAGATCTTGCATTGGACCCTATACAAGTAATGTCTCTATATCTTCAATGCAAAAACTACGGTCATTAGCTCGAAGTCATGAGTAGGGTAGTTCTTCTTATAATCCTTTAGTTGTCTCAAGGCATAAGCGATCACTCTGTCATTTTCCATCAAAACAACACGAAGGTCTATTTTGAAAGCATCACTGTAAATTACAAATCCGTCGTTCCCTTCAAGAATGGCCAAAACTAGAGCTGTAGTTAACCTCTTCTTCAAATCTTGGAAACTCTTCTCGCATGCATCTGTCCATTCAAACTTCTTTCCCTTATGAGTTAGATTTGTGAGTGGCACTACTATCTTAGAGAAGTCTTCCATGAACTTTCGGTAATAACCAGCCCAAGAAGATCTATATCTCACGTGTATTCTTCGATCGTTTCTAGTTGAGAACAGCTTCTACTTTAGCAGGATCTACCTTTATTCCTTCTTTTGATACTACATGCCCTAAAAAAGACACTCTGTCAAGCCAGAATTTACACTTGGAGAACTTTGCATAGAACTTGTGTCTCCTTAATGTCTCCAGCATAATTCTCAGATGCTCAACATGTTCTTCTCGATTCTTTGAATAAACAAGAATATCATCGATAAACACAACGATAACTTTGTCTAGAAAATCCTTGAATACCCTATTCATCAGGTCCATGAAGGCTGCAGGTGCATTCATTAGATTGAAAGGCATAACCACAAATTCATAGTGACCATACCTCGATCTAAAGGCTGTTTTTGGGATGAATCCTTCTTTAATCTTCAACTGGTGATATCTTGACCGCAGAGCAATCTTTGAGAACATAGATGCACCTTTAAGTTGATCAAACAAGTCATCGATTTGGGATAACGGGTACTTGTTCTTGATCGTCACATTGTTCAGCTCTTTATAGTCGATGTAGAGTCTCATAGATCCATCATTCTTCTTGACAAATAAGACTGGGGCTCCCCAAGGTGAGTGACTAGGTCTGAGAAAGCCTTTGTCGAGAAGTTCCTTTAATTGAGAATGGAGCTCCTTCAACTATACCAGGGCCATTTTGTATGGTGCCTTCGAAATGGGTCGGTGCCTAGACTAAGCTCGATCTCAAATTCAATCTCTCTATCAGGGGCTAAGCTTGACAGATCATCTAGAAACACCTTTGAGAATTCTCGCACTACTGCCACATCTTCAATCCTTATCTTTTCTTCCTTTCTTTTTTCTACAATGTTTGCCAAGTAACCCATGTAGCTGCTTGCTAACAACTTCCTTGCTTTCATGGCTGACAAAAACATACTTGGTTTTCTTTTGGATTTGCCCACATACACTAACTTTCATTCACCTTCTGGATGGAAGATTACTTTTCGTTTTTGGCATTCAATGGAAGCATTGTACTTGCTTAGAAAATCTATCCTGAGAATCATGTCATAATCATACATATCGATCACAATAGGTCGACAAAGAGTTCCCTTTCAAAAATCTATAGAGAAACAGTACGCAAATAGTACATAGATATTATCACTTTCTCGTAGGGTAGTGCTGTAGTGAATCCCGATCTCATTGGTTCTAAATGAACCCCTAACTTTTTAGCAAAGGACGATGATACAAAAGAATGTGTGGCACCCGTATCAAAGAGAACATGTGCATTAATAGAAAGAATTGAAATTTGACCTGTGACCACATTAGATGCTTCAGCAGCCACTTGTTCTTTTGTCATTACACAGATGCTGGCATTAGTAGGTGGGGCTTCAAGTCTTCCCTGGCTAATCAATGGCCCTTCTAAGGTAGCTTGCATCGTATGGAGTTGGGCTTGAGGAGCTCTTTGTTGGGCTTGAGCATTCATCTAATTGGGGCAGTTCTTGGCAAAGTGGTCTTTATGTCCACAGATGAAACATTGGTTCGTCCGCAAATGGCATTCACCTAGATGTTTCTTCCCACTTTGGTGCATGGTTGAATCTACTTGTTATTGTTGTTGAACTGACCACCATTATGCTTCTTGTTACCTTGACTCTGATGGCTCTAAGGGTTGCCCTTCCTCTTGTTGGTTCTCCAGTTCTGGTTGTTGTTGTTGCTGCTGTTGTAGTTCCTGTTTTGGGGCCAGTTTTGAGTGCTTGGATTGGTTGCTGGTTGACCTTATTGAGGCTGGTTTCTTCTTAGCTTTGACAAAAGAAACTCAACTCATTGCGTCCTCAAGACAACCTGTTCTTGGTTCTTGGGCGTGCTTGCCCTATCAACAATTGTAACAATCTCTAGCTTGAGGACTCTGATCAATTTTCTGACCCTTTTACTTTCATTGCTAACCATCCCCTGGCAAACGCGAGCTAACTGATCAAATTTTGCCACCATATCTACAATCGACATGTCTCCCTGGTGCAGGTTTTTGAATTCATCGTAATGCTTCCTAGTAATGTTCATGTGGAAGAACTTTGTGTTGAATTCATGAACAAAATCGGCCTATGTCATCTCATTGACATTCTTGCTCTATTTGATTCCATCCTACCAAATTCTAGCCCCCATGGTGAGGCAGTACGAAGCATAGAGAACCTTCTCATTATCTGTGAAGCCCATAAGTTTTAAAGTGGCATCAATTGTCTTTAGCCATCCTTGAGCAACTAGAGGGTCCTTGGAACCTTCAAAATCCACTGGCTTAACCCTCTTCTATCTGACTAATAGTTGTTCTTGATAGAATGGTCGTGGTTCTACTGCAGGAGCTGGGACTTCAACTACTTGTGGTTGGGGAGGAGGAGGAGGCAGTGTGTCATTGCCTAGTCGTTCATCGCCTTGACCATTGGCTCTTAGGTCATCAATTTCCTTTCTTTGCTCCTTAAGTTGCCATTGAAGCTCGGCAATCATCGTCATCAGCCTTTCATTGGTTTGAGCATGAGTTTGCATTCTTCTACCACTGTCCATTGCTAATTTCCTAAAAGAGTAAAGAATTTAGGAACAATCTTCTAATTTATGAGACAGGATTTCACTACTATGGCATTTCTCATCAAACAACTAAATCTCATACTTATCATCAAACTTGCATCCTTAACAATTAACTTAGAACACACTTACTTGGAGGACTTGGACCGACGTGTGGCGATATGAATTGAAAATAGAAATTCGCTCTGATACTAAAGCCTAAAACGCCCCCTTATGAACGTCACAGATGTCGTTACATTCATCCCAGTTTTTATTACTTTCAAATAAAACATTTGAATAAGGTAAAGTTTATTAAACTTATCCTAGGATGCATGCATTCATTTTTTTTAACAAAATGTCAATATTTTAAAACCTTCTATATTTACGTAAACAGTTTATCAATACCAAATTAACGAAGCCATAAAACAAATAGAATTTAAAATCTTCATTTAATTCTGTTTATAGTTTGGTAGGCTGAACTCCGGACACTGGTAGGCCAAACATGACTAGTAGTCCAAACTTCAATCACCAGCAGGCCGTCCGAGGCCTTGCAAAATCAGAGATTTAAAATATTAGGATCAGCAGGCTGATATAGGATAATCGATAGGCTGATCATTGCATCGATAGTCTGACCAGAAATGGTCGGCAAGCCGATCTATTATCAAAATCAAAAATAAATTAAAACAAGTCCCAATATCTCAAAGTGTGGAAAGTAAACATACACAAAAAATAAAACATAGTTCATAAATTTTAAAACTTCTTTCTTGGTGTCTTCTGTTTTCAATCCATCGTGTATAGCTCACACGCCTTTCTTTGCCCTCCTTCTAACCCATGATCTTTTTACCTCTATCTGCAACATGATGTAAGATTAAGTAAGCAAAACACTTAGTAAGTACACTTTACAATCTCACAAGATAAAACATTTTATGAACATCTTTATGAAACATCATAATCATAATCATCATCAACATAGTAGTGCACTAGGCACTGTTTCATATAGAACATATCTTTCGTTACAGTGTACATATTATAACTCCATTCATTTTAACTCTAAGGGCCCAAGTGTTGCACCATTTTCATCATCATAGGTGTAACGCTCGCCTAATTCTATGTAACGGATAATGTTATGATAATGACGACGTTAAATGTTATATTAATGATGATGATAAGTGTTATACTCATGATATGTTATGATATATGATATAATGCTGCTAACCATTTTATTTTAAGTGTTATGACAGGTGACGCTCGCGTAGAATTGATGTGCTCAAATGTTCATGTCATTAATGTTATGTGATTAATTATATTTTATTGATAATTAAATGATTTTATTTAGTGATGAGAATTTTTGTACTACTGTAATTATATGTTAGTATGATGATTATATGAATTTTGAAGTTTAAATACATTTATTTTAATTGTTTAAGAATAATTATTGCAAGTAATTCATTGACTGATCTGTTTATAGTTATTTTTGTCTATGAATTCAAACACTTGTTTTGGATTGTACGAAATTTAAAATAAGGTAATTTTTGGTTATGATGAAGTTTTAGTGTTTATTACATGTTAGAATTTTTATGGATTTTTCTGTAATATGAAAATGTGAAAATTGGACCTGAAATGAATAATGCTTACTGTTTTGCTAAGCTGGCAGATTTCATGCAGAAAGTTTTGTGACTTGTTTTAATTGTTAAATGAGATTTTATGATTAGAGAAAAATCATGGTGATAGGCATGAATGTTATGAATGTCTCTGCCAATTTTGATTTTCAGATTTTATGTAAAGGTTAAGTTACAAATTTTTAATTTCATGAAAGTCAGATATATGCATGTATTGAAAATGTTGTTTCTATGTTTTATGTTTAAAGAAAATGCATGCATGATGTTTTTATGAAATGGATGCTATATATGTTATGAAATGGTTATCATGAGAGTTATGATATGGTAATGAATTCATTGATTAAATGTTAATTACCATTTTATAAATGTATGCCATGAACAAATTGAGAAGTGAGCACATCAAGGCCGCGGCGTTGTCACATACAAGAGTAAGGTTAAGTAAGCTCATTGAGGTAAGTACATTCTCACCTGTAACATGATGCGTTTGTGAAAAGTATGATTATGAAAAGTATGAGTTTTATGAAAAGTTTGAAATCCATTTTTATGATGGTTTTATGATGATTTCTCATGATGATTTTTCATGAAGTTTAAGGCATGAAAGTTTATGCATGTTTTCATGATAATGTTTTTCAAAGTATGAAAGTATAAGTATGTATATATGTATCACCTAAATAAGTGTTGCACACCCAATGTTTATGTTCATGTTTATGATGTCCCAAAGGTTGGACATGTCAT
>CAMOHE010042266.1:0-41596 GCA_946598075.1 Artocarpus hirsutus
GTTATATTGTGGCTCCACACCAACTTTTTAACAATTTAAATTTATACTGATTGTATTTTTTTCATACTGTCGGTATTTTTCTCATACGACTAGCATTCTTTCCTAGACTATGTTTCATAGTCCATAAGCTTCTACATCAACGACACAGCATAATTCATATACTGTTTAGCTTTACAAGTCCAATTTCTATACGTCATTATTTTATGCAGTATAATTTTCACACTATATAATTTATTGCAGTATAATTTTTATACTGCTTAACTTTATGTAGAATAATTCCTATACCGCTTAACTTTATCAATATAATTCTTATACTATATAACTTTATCAGTGTAATCCTTACACTGTATTTTTCTCATACTCTATGATTTCCATAATGTGTAAGTCATATTGTATTTCTATCCTAAAATTTGTTGCAATACATTCTGTAATTATTAATATTTCTAGCTTATTTTCATATAATTCTTTCTTTGATTAAGATTATAGTATGATTTTTAATATTAAAAAAATCTTATTTTTTGCTTTTATGAAATTTGTCTTAAAAATCAAATTAAAATTTTTTTAAAACAATAATCCTCGTGATACTCTACGAAGTTCTAAAAATTGGCTGAGAAATACAAGACAACTACAAAGATTTGGCAAATTTCAAAAGATTTAAAAAAGAGAACACATAAACAAAAAGGTTGCAAGATTTTTTATTTTAAAAAAAACGGTTTAAGGAGTGGATGGCGCCGAAGAAAAAAAACAAGTGTCATATAAAAAATGATATACAAAGACCATTAAGTTTTCATAAAAAATGGAAACAGCAGCGTCCATCACTCACACCTTTGAGGCACGAATTGCCTGTTTGAAAACACCACTTGAACCGTAACTTACGGTTCTAACCAAATTTTTTATAATATTTTTCTCATATACCATAATATTTTTAGTTTTAACTTATGGTTCCAGCTACTTTCCGAAGCATCTTATAACTCGCAATACCAAGTGTGTTTTTTTGAAGCAAGACACGAATGTAAGAAATTTCCATAACAACATTAACATATTTCAGATATTTTATTAACGAGAAAGACACATCCAACTATAAAATACGTGCAACATAATGCTTGAATTTTGATTTTGAGTAACAGATCTCAAAGGCTCCATTTGAATTTAACGCCTTCTCATAACTTAAAACTTTCCCAGGTATCAAAGCCACATGTTTGGGTGATGCCCAGCACCAGAAATCTCTAATCAAATCAAGCACATCGCTTGCCTATAATCATCCCAAAGATAAATATACAGTCAAGAGTGACATCAAGCATTGGCCAAAGACTCGATTAATAACTTGTAGCCCTCTGGTACGTCTGTCTGTTTGTGCACACACTCGGCTAAGGCAGGAACATCGGAACCAATGTCCAGAAACCTGGCCAGTAACAGCAGCAAATGGAAATCTGAAATTCGCTTCACGAACGGTAGATTCTTCGCATGGTCCAGATGATTTTTTAGTGCCCTCATTGTTACTGCAGTAGTCCTGTTCTCGATAGGAAATGTTGATGAAAGGGGCCCCTGTGATTGACATTCAAGACCGTATTAGCAAGAATGTTGTATTCTTTGGAGTACAGAAAGAAATGTGAAATTGGTATATATTCAATACATGCAAAACATAGTGAATAGAATAACCATGCAGCAATAACATCTCGATGATTCTTTAATAAAAACCAAGTATCTAATGGTTCAAAATCATATCATGCTATTCAGTGAACGTAGAATAGTGAGTAGCTTAGAACAGCAAATGCCCTATTCTACCACATGTCTTCGAGATGGTAATTTTGTTTAATAGAATCTTATCATCCCTCCTCTTCCTCCAAGCAACTAGACTCTTATCTTAAGATGGACTGAAACTACAGACACGTAAAGGGAAAACAAAATCCTTTCTAATTGGTTTCAAGCAGGTGAACGTCAAAAAATTATCAACATCGTCTAAGCAAATCTGAAACCTATATCCTCTAAGCAACAAGATCCTCTAAGATAAGATCTAAAACTCAAATATCTCCAATTCCTGCATTCCCATTGAGGAGGGCAGCCATTAAAAAAAGTCAACCCCATAAGGATGCTAGATAGTCATGATTCTATCACTATAAAACTCGAAAATAAACATGTCAGAAGGCAATGCAACTTGATGCTTAATGCCATTGGCGTCAAGACTGGGTTCCAGAAGCTTTTAACAGAAGCAATAGAGGGTGGATGGAGTGGTTGTGGGCTCAATCCTAAGACTCTCACTAAGGGAGATGTAAAGGATCGAGCCTCCTTCTCCATGCTGGTGGGAACCCTCGTTGATAAAAAAAGAGTGCAAACCGGATGGCTCAACCCTCCTATGAGTCTATGACCAACCCAATCTAGTAACTCCCCTCCTCTACAATGCCTAAAATCAACACCCATCTAACTTCTGCAGGATAAATACAAAGTAAATTGGAATTCAAATTCCATAATAATCCTTAAAGATTCTATAAACGGAAGACATTCCCTGACAGATAAGAACAAGAGATGTGTAATACACAGACCCAGGTTTCGAATTCTCCTATAACTCTGATGTACTAGTCCCCAATCCCCTACCAAATTTAAGCGTCAATATATAAAAACAAGTGCATAGTTCATGGAACAGCACAAACATTATTTTCCAACTCCGCAAACCAACATAAGTCTCACAATTCCCAAATACATATCTGCAACACTATCAAAATTCAATATGGTTAACACTAGTTAAACATCAACCATCTCACTCCCAGCTAGATCATAATTACTAAAGCATTCATCACCTAACCCGCTTCTGTTTATGGTGTTAGTTCCTCTTCTTTTTCAATTTCTTTTGCCCTTAGCAATAGGTAGATCCTTACTCATTAACACCCAAAGCTAGAAACTTAATATTGAATCTAGAAATAGAAAGATTGAAAATTCACATAAAAAATAATATGAACACAACAATCTTCTCAGATAAAACCAATCAAAAGAACTCAAAGAGAATGATTTAAGGTAAATTAAGAGATAGAGAAAAAGAAGCTAATCATACCTGGTGATCCAATATCTTAACCACCACCAAGAAAAAATCATTGTCCACTTCTCTAGTATCCTTGACCCCAACAACAACATTCTTATTCATCTTTGACAGCTTGGGATCATCTTCCCCAATCTCCGTCACGAACCACCCTTCCTTGAACAACCTAATGCAGATATCGCTCATCTGAAACGCCTCGAAGTGGACATCGGCGGAGCCGTCGTCGTTCACCTCCAGCTTGACCACCGCGGTGACCCACTCCTTCAGTCCACTCTCGGCGTGAAGCTCCGCAGCCTGGAGAACCTCCCTGTTCGACAATGTATAGTCCTTCTTGTCCTGGCTTATCGTCTGCGTGAAAATAAACCCTACCTTCCTCATTCCCAACCCTAGCGCGATCGCCTCGACAAGCTTCTCCTCGTCCGGATCTCTGAAGAGCAGCAAATTCTCCTCCGTCCCTTGCTGAGGAGGCTCGTAGATGAAATCCACCTCCACCTCCCCCTCCTCCGACACCGTCCCGTACATGAACCCGCCGCGCTTGATGGCAAAGGCGAGGGCCTCGTTGACGTAGTGTTGGAACGCGTTGGCACAGTCGCGATCGAAGGAGACGGACTCACAGTGGGAATTCTCCTGGCGCGAGACCCTCATCTGCTTGGCGATGAGGTCGTCCATGGTCATCTTGCGGCCAAAGGATCCGGCCGGGTGGAAGGCAGGGCCGCCGACGACGGTGCGCTCGCCGTCGTAGGCGAGGAAGACGATGGAGCCGTGGGAGAGGTTCAGGGAGGAGAGGGTGGCGTTGGGGTCGGCCATGTCGGAGAAGCGGAAGATATCGTCGGCTGACTTGGCAAGGAGAAGGTTCTGGTTGGTGGAGAGAGTCTGATTGTGGGAGGGGATTTGAAGCTGGGACTGGATTAGGGCTTTTAGCTGGGCGACAGTGGCGTGAGGATTGTCGACGGTGACTCGCTCGAGGCCGTCTCTGCTGCGAATTCTGAGCATCATCTTGGCTTTTGATTTGGAATCAATGGCGAGGAGTCGTTGTTTCTGGCACGGATTTAGAGACAGAACGAGGGGAGAGAGAGAGATACTACTTGTCGCTGAGGAATTGGGGAAGGAAGGAAGAAGAGAAAGAGTGGGAATTGTATATGTATAGAGGTGAATGAGAAGGAGGAGGAGAGAAGAGAAGAGACCTGCTTGTCGCTGAGGAAATACTACCTTTTTTTGCGTCGGAAGGCAGAGTTTGGACTGGACTCGGAGGAAGACTTTAGCGGTGGGGTTCAAGAGTGATGGAAAATTATAATAACTAATCAAATTATTGTCATAAAATTATAATTTAATATAATATTAAAAATATAATAATATCTCATATTATATTATATAATTACATAGTAATAAATTTAATAACATTATCTTTAGGCATTTGTAAAATTTTTACTAACAGAAGTCATATTTTAATTCAATAAATATAATTGAACTAGTTATTTCATTAACCTTAAGAAATTCTGACGAGTTCTTAAGGACTCGGGACTCTGCCTTGTCATCAATTGGAGGTGGATTGGGCTTAATATGAAATCTGATTTGGTTTCAGGCCTAATTTCGGGCTTACATACTGTTGTTGTTGGATTAGGCTGTCACACTTACAACATTTTTTTTTTTTAAGAAAACTTACAAGAATGCCCTCCAAAAGGGCACATTTATAAGATTGCTCTCTTAAAAGGCTCTTTTTAAAACTTCCCCTTTAATAAAAAAAATATGAATTATTATTTGATCAAGGTACCCTTGAACCTACTAGGTTCCATCCCGATGGAACCCACCAAGTTCTGTTTTGGAACCCGTCGAATCATGCCTTTGGTTTAAAACCTACCAGATTCCAACATCTTTTTTTTAAACAAAAAAGCACCAACTGCTTCTGATTGCTAGCGCAGATGCCAGATTATAACTTACCAAGTTCTAACTTCGAACTTATTAGATTCCATTATTTTTTTAAAACAAAGTAGCACCAAAAGCCTCCAATCTCTGACGTGAGTGTTGGGTTATAACCCGCTAGGTTCTAACTTGGAATATACTAAATTCCAACATATTTTTTTAACCTACTAGATTCTGTTTCGAAATCCACCAGAACTCGCTGGATGCTGTCCCCAAACTAAACGGAACTCGCCAAGTTCTAATATGGACTGTAAGATTTGATTACAAAACCCGCAATATTCCGTCAAAAAAGTTGCTAGAACCGCTAGATTTTATCCCAAAACTTATCGAAACTTGCCAGGTTCTAACATAGAACTCGCCAAATTCCATCCCATAACTACTATGGATACTCACAGTTATCTACTATAGATACCACTAGGGTTATCAGCTAGCAAATACTGGCGTGATTACTGACTAATAAACACCAAGATTGGCAACACCTTGTTGTCTCTGACATGAAAAATTTACAAAAATGTACAAAAAAAATCACAAAATCTAAACAGATCTACTGAAACACAAACAAACACCCACAGATTTATGATCGAAAACAAAATCCAAAACAAACAAAAAAAATTCAAAGAAAATTCTACTATTATTAAAGAAGAAAACATGAAAAAGAAAAAGAAAAAAATTACTATCGCATCCCAACCAGAATCTGCATCGAATACTTGAACCTATAAAGCAGTAGCAGCCCCGCAATCCCAACCGAAATCTGCACATGTTCAACTTGCATTCTGTAGCATTGCTCATCCTCTGGAGCGCCTCACACTGTATCGCCATCATTCTCCCATCATCCTCTAGAGCGCCCCACATCGTATCACCATCGATCTCTTCCAGTCCCCCAGCCTTGATTCAAACAAGTATGATGGCAAGGTCCAGTCCACTACGAATTTGATGATCCTTCATCTTCTTCGGAGGCCAATGTAGGGACCGCCATAGGCAAAAAAGGAAGACAGGCATTGTTAGGGCCGACGACGTGGAGGTCTTCGTCTTTGTCGTCGTCGTTGGATGGTTTAGGCATTAGTCATGTACAGAGGTAGTAGGAGTGTGTCAGATGCTTTAGGTGGCGCTGGTAAAGGAGGAAGAGAGAGAACTCATCTTTGACGTCGGCTCTGTAGCTAGCCGTGTTCAAAACTACATCATATATAAGTTAGAGAGAAAGAGAAGGAGTTTAGATCTATCATAAAGTGAAGAGAAACATAAAGAGAAGAAGAGAAAGAGAGAGAGATAATTTATATCTAAGTTAGGTTTTTTTTAACTAGTTGAAATGGGACAACAATGTATATTGAAAAATTAAACAATAAAGGGGTAATTTTAAAAAGTGAGAGAGAGAAAGAGCATTTTTGATAAGAAGTGTCCATAAGCATTCCATGTAGCTTTCTATTTTTTCTTTAAATAAAACTTCATTCAACTAAAAATAGTACAAACAAAGTTGCATAATACCGCCCATTAAAAGCTTAAATGATCCTAGACAAACGATTAGATCCATCAATAAAATATAATAAAGCATAGAGATAAAAAATACGTCGAGACTCGAAAGGAAAAGACTCATTTGACATTCAAAATAGAGCTCTTTAACAGTTTCTTACAAAACACCACTATAGTTAATGGATGACACTAATCGACTAAAATTAAACCTACTCTAGTTAGGGCACAAACAACCCATAGATGTAAATTTAGGTGCTAGTCACCACACTCAACGCTATTAATCAATAGTGTGAAATACAAATCAAGATCGAAGATGGGGAGACCACCCTCTTTTTTATTACAAACTAAACCAAAACAAAATACAAAACACCAGACATAGTAAAAAACGTCACTGTCATTATTGAATAAATAAAACCAAACAAAAAAAGGAGATAATATCATGGGAGAGGATGCGTTGCCTCCATCATCCCTTCCTCTTATGATGATTTAAGGTCGAACCATAATTTCTACGAGCTCCTCCTATAGCCAATCCAACGGGCACAGCCTTCTTTTCTAGCCATAGCCAGATCTTTCCTGTAACCTCCCTCCTTTCCTATCGACCAACCTCTCCCTCTAAGCCAACCTCCCTTGGCCTAAACCAAACCGTCATCCTTCCAACCTCTATGGATCCTATGAGCTTTCGCTCTGTCTGCCCACGGTGGCCTCACCCCACCTTTGCTGACCCTAACCTTTACCATATTCCATACCCCATAACCCTAACAAAGCAATATCACTCTCCTGCCCATGGTTATCTCCCCCCCCCCCCCCAGCCATAAACCACTCGTCCACCCCTCTCATAAACTAGAAAATCCAATGGCAATCCCAAAGGTGGTGCTAGCATGTGGTCCCCAAATTTGGCATTTTTAACTGCCATTATTGTGCTCTGCTTCTTTTTTCCTTCCTTTTATTTGGCCAACTAAAAAGGCCAAGATACTCTCGATAACATATGTTTGCCTAATGTAATGGAAAAAGGTAATAAAATTAGAAAAGAAACTAAAGTAATCAAAACGAACATCATCCATTCTATTTCTAGTGTTTAGTTACTTATTTGAAGTGTAACGAGAAATAATCCAATTCCTTTTTTAGTGTTTGCTAAACTTAGAAATAGTAATCTTATTCATATAATTACTAAAATGTTCTTTTATATAACTAAATTTTTGTTTGCTTATAATTAAGGATATTCTAGTGAATTTAAACCTCATTTCCTTTAACAAGAATTAACAATAGGGGTATCTTAGTATTTATATTCACTTTCTCACTCTCTATATTATGTGGGACCCACAAATCTTGTAGTCTGTTTTGCAAAGGAAGGTCCTAATCATTATCTTAGTTATGAACGGTATAAAGCTCTCATATGATACAGTAAAAACAGTTCTAACCAATAATTCTAACTATCATGCCAAACACCCTATTAGTATAACTTCTTACTTCCATTTTTTTTTTTTATGCAGAACAAACATGTCCTAAAAGTGGTATGTTTCATAGAGCATTCAGCATCGCTATAACAAGAAACCTTACGTGTGACCGTGGGACGAGGACCTTTTCATCTTGGCCCCTCTTTTTATAGAGACTAAAGAGCTTCTTTAGCGACATCCTACTTCTAGGATGTCACTCCTTTTCCCCCACCGCTGATTCTTCATGGGTCTCCTCTTTCCCCAACCTTTCTGTTCTCCTAGCCAAGGTAACACCCTCCAAACTCCGCTTCTAATCGCTTTTCTTATCAAATTGTTTTTTTGTTTTTTTAGAATGCATCAGATAGTTTGTGATTGCATGATTCAAGGGTTTATTGCCGCTCCAATGAATATTTATAAAGGGAGTGTTTTGATGAAAAATTTCTCGAATATGTAACAGGAATTAGTACTATCATGGTCATGTTGTAACGAGGCGTTATTTTACGAGAATAGACGGTAAACTTGGGACGCAAGTAAACTTCGGTTGTCTTATTCAGAAAAAGAAAAAAAAGAAAAAAAGTAAACTTAGTTAAAAAAAAAAAAGGCTAACGGATTGTCTTAGATAGATTGTTAATGGTTTCTTCTCAAAAAATCAAAACTCAAATCTCCGAGTTGTCTTTCATACAGCACCCTGTATAATAAGATTAAGGCTTTTATTTTATTTTATTTTATTTTATTTTTGTTTTATTTGTTGTCTGCGTCTAATTACCGAAGGATTTGAATAAAATAACTATGTGAGGTAGGGTAGAAATTTTTCCAAATTTTCATATTGTTTTATTCAAAAGTTACTTATAATAGGATGAAAATTTGTCTTATATTTCTTTCTTTTTTTTTTTTTTGGAATTCCATATATCAGTTCAGTTTTGTTATGCATATTATGTGTTTCCTGCTATTCAATATAGGAAGCTTACAGTGTGGAATGATTTAGTTGCTTCTTTTCTTCTTTTTTTTTTCTCCATTTTATTAGAAAAGGTGTGAAGGACATTTCTTTTATCGCAATCTTAAGTTACCAGGGGGGGTTTCTTTCTTTTTTTTGTGTGTGTGTGTGTGTGTTTTTTCTTTTTTTTTTTTCCTGAGTATTGGTACTTATTTACTGTTACATTATAGATACTGAAATATTGATTCACTAATTCGACTATGGCTGTTTGAAAGGGTGGTGGGAACTAATGGTAGGAACCACTTTTATTGTAGCATGTGAAAGTTTTACACTGTAGAATTTTTTTTTAATTGTTACTGTAGCATGTGAGAACTTTTTACTGTTCATAACTGAGTTTGTGGTGGGAACTGAGTGGTTCCCACTACTGCCAAACAGCCTCTAAATACAAGATATCGAATTGTAATCTTTCAGTTTATTTATCAATTGGCTTGTGCTAGTAATTCTAATAAAGGTGGTAGGTCTCCTCCAAATGGAGAAAATAAAAAAGAGAGGGTGGTAAGTTAAGCGTGTATATTTATTAAAGAAGCATAACTTTGGGTAGATCTTAGAAGCACTAATATTGCAGTTTCAGGTTGTTCAACTCTGGCAAAAAAAAGCCCTCGAATCATAAATTGTCTGCAGTTTTATAAATGGCTCTAAAAACCCAACTTTGCCATGTTTGGGATGGAGGGATTTTGCATGGTCATAGCATTATAAGCTTGTGTACACATGTCACGTGTTACTTTTCGCTTAAAGATTAATTGTTTAAAATTAAACGCCAATTTTCCTACTGCAACATAGTTTGTGCAACCACCGGTGGTGGTGGTGTAGTCGTTCTAGGGATGTCAATCAAGGTTCCTCGTATTCCCAACACAAGTTTGATTCTTACATTTCATGGGTTGGGATTGGGTTCTCGGCCTGTGTTGTAACATTAAGGAATTTTTGAGGTCTCGACTTATCATTCCACTTATGATATTAGTAGATTTATACAATGATACCAGTTCAGAGGCACGAAGACAACCTAATCCACTTTTTATTCAAAACATATATATATGTGTGTATATATATATATATATATATATATATAAACACTTATAGAAGAAGGTGAGTCAATGGTACTTGTGAAAAAAACTTATGAAAAACTTTTTTATTTATATCTTTAACCTTTTATTTAAAAATAATAGATTAATAATTCTTACATAATTATGGAATTAAATGTTTTTAAATAATCTTAAAATTACATTTTTTATACTAATAAAAGCTCTTGACTTCTTTAGGTAAATATGTTTAAAAACTCTTTTGAAATTAAAAAAATATTTTTTATGAACCATCCAAACAATAATTAAAAACCTTGTCTTAAGCATTTATCCTACGACTGCTTAAAAGTAAAAGCATAAGTTATTCAAAACAGACTTAACTTACCAAAGAGATTAAAAAAAAAAACATGTTTTAATGGAAGGGGTAAAAACTGCCTTACAATAATAACATAGTATGGGTACGAAGTCCCATAAAAGAGCATCTTTGCGTCTCTAGAGACAATTTAGAAACTTAAATTGGTGGGAGGAAATATTACAACAAAACTTAAAAATTTCTCCAGTTTGGATCAAGCTGCCAAATGCTCCATAACATGCTCAAGCCGGAAAGCTAGAATTTTAGACCGAGTTTTGAATCATTTGACCACAAATTTATTTATTTATTTTTTTAAGATATTACTATTTTGATACTTTGTGTTTTAAAGAAACATGGCATTGGTACTCCGCTGTTTGAAAAATATTAAAATGATACTTTGTAGTTTTCAAAAATATAATTTTGGTACCTTACTAGTGTTTTGTGACGTGAAATTTCTAACTTAGTCTTTTATTACTAAAACTGAAATTATTTTGTAAAAACTATAAAAGAAAATAAATGCAAATAATTATAAAAAATAATAAGTCATATATATGCTTTTCTTTAATAAGTTTTGTTTAATATTTTATTTTGAATTTTTATTATAGTTTTAAAAAATTAATTTAAGATTTATTAATAAAGAATAAAAAAAATTTAATGTCAAAAAATACAAATTTATAATACCAAAATTATATTCAAAAACTACATAGTATCATTTTTGATATTTTGTAAATAACAATATATCAATTAATGTCAATATCCCTTTAATTAATGATTAACATTTTTTTTGGTTGTTTTACCCGATGGAGTCGTTGAGCCCATCGGATTGAAGAAAGAGGATATGGATCCGATTCGTCTTTTTCAACGAGGCCACCAACCCATTATTTTACCGTAAGAAGGAACATCTTGGTCCCACGTCCGCAATCCCATGACCCATCGGAGGGAATACTATGCAATTGACAAATCACCATTTATTGATTTCACGCCTTTAATGAAACACAACAAAAGAATTGTAGCTAAAAAAAAAAAAAAAAGAAAACCACACTTACAAGATAAGAGAACCCCATAAACAAAAGTGCATTTTGTCGTATTTTAAATAAAGAAAAAACAAACTCCTATAAGGAAAATGTAGTGATGCAAGAACGGGCCAGCCCTACCCATTCTCCTTAGGCCCACACGGACTGGGGCCTACTTGGACCGGGCCATCAATTTTGTACGCCAGGCTAGGCCGGCCCATATTAAAATTACCTTGGCCCGGCTCAACCCACGGGCTAATTTTACATGGGTCATGTCGTGGGTCGTGTCGGGCCGTGCCGTGGGCCTTAAATGGGCCGGCCCATCTTAACCCATCGTAGGTTTAAATGGACCAGCCAATTTAAGCATGTAATTTTTAATTTTTTAATTTTTATTTTTGAATTTTTAAACAAGTTAATAAATATAAAAGTTTAAATAGTCAAGGAAAATATAAAATGGGATATTTTATTTACGATTGCCTCATTAAAACCTTTCCAAGGAAAACCCAATGGGTCAAAACCTTAGCAAGGAAAAAAGAGTACAATCAGGATAATTATGCATAAAATGTTTACAAAATTACTAAAAACAAAAAAAAAACATAAAAAAATATTATTCATTGTGGGTCGGAAAGGGCCAGGCCGGCGTGACCCATGATTTTCCATGGGTCGGCCCGGCCCATGAACAATGTCGGGCCATATCGGCCCGGCCCATCACTGTAGCAGGACGGGCCCAGGCAGGCCCACGGGCCCCAGCTTATTGTTACATCTCTAAGAAAATATAATAAATAGCACTTTATAAAAATATTTATAATAAATAGTAACAAGATGTTTGGTACTCTCGGTTAGAACTATAGTTGTGGTTATCAAATAGTGTAAAGTTCTTACATGATACTGTAAAAAGCAAAAAATTACTATATTGTAAAGCTCTTATATGTTATTATGTTTTGAACCACAATAATAGTACTAACCACACTTTCTAAACACCCTATAAATATACTAAATAACTATTAAAATTTAAGGAAAAAAATCTATTTACTACGTGTAGAAAAATGATTTATCAAAAAAATTTGCTATTATTGTTATTATTGTCAAATATTTTTAAAGTCTGTTATTTACTTTAATTATTTGTTGTAAAAATAATCCTTTAAATAAAGACTCTCTTGGCCTCCTTTTTTCACCCTTTTTTAGAGTGTTTTGATATGTAGTTGTAACTAAAATATTGTACTATATGTGAAAGTTTTATTTAGCATGCTTTTGCTTTACATTGTATAATGTGAGAGCTTTACACTTCAACAATTGAAACTAATAAGTTAAAACTATGTTGCCAAATATACTCTTTGTGTAGTCATGTTTTCTGCAAACATATGAAAATTGTCCAGACAATTATAACTTAAAGTCGTTGTTTGAGAAGAGCATCTCAAACGTAAACAATAAAATGTCTTATAATTTGGTGTTCTCTTATATTATATGTATCCATTGAAGAACATTAGTATTTAAATAGTATATACATACCGAAAGGGATTCAATAACAAATTGCAAAATGTAAAAAAATAAAAAAAGGTATGTGCTAAGGTCGTGTTTAATTAACGGTTATTCCTTGTCCCATTGTTTGGTTTCAATTAGCATTTCAGTAACCAAAGGGAAACCAAGGGTTTCAATTGTTCTTTAACAACAAGAATAGTGATAAAGAGGAAAAAGAAAGGTATTTCTTTATTTTTTAGTAGGATAAGGAGAAGGTATTTCTTAAAAGGAAGTCTATGAAAATAGGGGTAACACAATCATCAACTATCAATTTTTTTCATCAAACAAAAATTTGTTAAAAAAAAAAAACCATCTCCAATGTAAGATTTATTAAACAACAACAACAACAACACGTGTTATTAAGGTTAAAATTCAATCCCAAGGGGAAAAAAAGGTTAAACTTACTCTAATAGGGTGTTTAGAAGTTGTGGTTAAATCCATAGTTGTGGGTACTAAATAATATAAAGCTCTTACATACTACAGTATTTTGAACCACAATTATAATTTTAACGACACTTTTTAAGCACTCTATAAGATACATTGAGCTGCTAAAGAAAAAACATTCCAACACGACTTTTGTAAAGATATTTTTTAAGGGTCATTTTCCGGTGTATATTTCTACAAATAGTGCATGTTTTTAAAAACTTTATGTATAATGTGTTTGGTTGGTGGTGGGAATTATTGATGGAACCGTTGTTACTGTAGTATGTGAGAACTTTATACTGTAACAAATTTTTTTTTTACTGTAACACGTGAGAGCTTTACACTGTTTATAACTGAGTTTGTGGTGTAAACCACATTTTTAATTAAAATCACATTTTTCTACATATTTGACCTTTTTTTTTTAAATTTTTACTGTAGCACGTGAGAGATTTACACTGTTTATAATTGAGTTTGTGGTGTAAACCACCCTTTTAATTAAAATCACATTTTTCTACATATTTGACCTTTATAAATGGATACGCACTAACGGAAGAAATCTCCAAAGAAATTAAGCATTTGTTTGACTTTTGAAAAATAAATACCAACAAACAGTGTAAAGTTCTCAATAACTATAATAAAACCCAAAAGTTTTTGTAGTATAAAGCTTTCGTATGCTACAGTTTTCAAATCAACATTTTTAATTTCAACCGTTCTCACAAATACTTGTAAATTAAAAAGTGCCAGGATGCTGTGGTAAAAATTCCAACGGCTACTAAACCTTATGTAAAGAAAACAACGTGGTTAAAACACATCCAACCAAAGAGAATAGTGATGAGACACAGTAAAATGTGGTAGAGGAATGAAAGTACCATGAAAAAGATTCTTTTATGGTGTTTGATATGATTGTTAGAATTATTTATTGAAATTATAAATATTATAATGTATGGAAATTTTATGTTGTAGTGATTTTTTTTGTTTTTATTTCAACATATGAGAGTTTTATATTGTTTTTAACTAAAAAATTGGTTAAAATTAACTGATGTTAAACAGGTTAGATTAGTAATGATAAAATGAAGATTAAAAACAAATAAAATAAACAAATATATATATATATGTATATATATCTATGAATGGATCTCAGAATTTTTTGAAATTGGAATAGTGGGTTTTGGAGGGAGACACAGATACGTATGTAGAGAGGGACCCACTCTGCTTCCCAAGATGGACGCAAAGATTCAATCTCGTCCGCTCCTTTCCTTTCTTTTCTTTTCTCCACGTGTCTCTCGCTCTTCCCTTCGATTTAAGCTCAGATCTGTTCACCTTTGTCCTTGCAGTTTTGTGCAATTTTCTCTAATGTCACGTCATTTTGATGTAAGAAATAAACATTATAAAAGGACTTTTTTAATTTATCTTATATCCTACGCTGAAGTCATAAATTAGAGCCAAATCTACTGTTATATTTTTTTATTTTTTATTATTTATTATTTATTTAATATATTATGTAAATTTAATAACTTAAATA
Source organism: Artocarpus hirsutus (assembly GCA_946598075.1). Lineage (NCBI taxonomy): Eukaryota > Viridiplantae > Streptophyta > Magnoliopsida > Rosales > Moraceae > Artocarpus > Artocarpus hirsutus. Next base: position 14,690 of record CAMOHE010042266.1, read on the forward strand.
TATAAATATAACTAAAATATTAAAAATAATTAAATAATTTACTTATATGTCAAAATTTAATAAGAGACGACCAAAAGGAAATGAAAATGAGAAAGATCAATGAGTGCAAGTGCAATTCTTTTTCTTTTATTTTCTTTTTATGTAACTAATGAATTCAAGTTAGTTTGGCATGATTTCAGTTTTGTTTGGCAACATTGATTGAAACTAATAAATTTCAATTGCTACAGTGTAAAACTCTTACATGCTAAAGTAAAAAAAATAAAAGTTTGCTCTACAGTGTAAAGTTCTTATATATCATAGTATTTAAGTTTCAACTTCAAATTCAAACAAGGTTTTCAAATACTCTCTTCTTCTTCTTCTTCTTCTTCTTCTTTTGATGAAAGGATGTTGCAAAGCGTACAATATTATACACATGAAAGGATGTTGCAAAGCTACAGTTTAAAACTCTTATATGCTAAAGTAAAAAAATAAAAGTTTGCTCTACAAGGTAAAGTTCTTATATATCATAGCATTTAAGTTTCAACTTCAAATTCCAACAAGGTTTTCAAATACTCTCTCCTTCTTCTTCTTTTGATGAAAGGATGTTGCAAAGCATACAATATTATACACATGAATTCGACGTAAGAATTTTTTAACAAACATATAATTGCAATGCAATACCATGTAAAAATTAGAATGCATGTTAAAAAACTATTGGACTTTTACTTCAAATTATACTCTCATAATCTTAAAGGCATAGTTCAAATAAATTATATGGCAAAATAAATGTTGACATGTGAAAGTTTTAGTTCATCTAGTTTAACTAGTTAAAATCTTGCTTAAATCGTACAACGTGAAATGATATTAACTATAAGAAAGATCATTTTTATAATATTAAACTATAAGAAAGATAACATGTATGAAAAATAGAGAATATGACGAACACGTTGAAAAAGAGGCCACTTGACCTGGTTTGAAATATCTAACAGGGATTTTGGTATAATAGTTAGAACCATTAGTTAAAACTGTAAATATTGTAGCATGTGAGAACTTTATACCGCAGTAATTTTTTTCTTTTTACTATAACATATTAGTACTTTCCACAGTTTTTAACTGACAAGTGGATTAGAACTAACTTTGTCAAATAGGTTAAGTAAAACCACCAACTAAATCAATAAAGAAGCAAAAATTGCAAACTGACCAAAGCTATTAAAAATAAAAATCAGCAATATATATGCTAGATTAATTGATGAAGATTAAAGAGATAAAAAATTCCTTTAAAAAAAAGAGGGAAGAAAATATGAGGTTATGAACGGCATTGATACTTATGTGATCCAAAAATAACTCCATAATGTTGCTTGCAAAATGTAAATTGAGAGATGAAGAATTTTCAAGCAATACATGCTTGTAAGTATAGTTTAGCATTAAATATGTATCTCTCTATTTAATGCTAAGGTTTAAAGTTTAAATTTCACGCACAAATTATTATTTTTGAAAAGAAAAATCCAAGCATTATATCAAGGACTAGCATCCAAATTTTTTTTGTTTCATAAACACTAAAATCCAAACTTCTGTTTCAATTAATTTTGGTGGTACTAATTAATGCAATAAAAAAAAAAGGCCAAGGTGCAACAAGGTCCTAATGTTATATGCAAAGTGACAAATAATTTGGAAAAGTAAAGGAAACAAATAAATTAAAATTTTTTAAAAACTAAGAAGTACTAAAGCAAGAACATATTTAATCACCTTTTTAATTTGCTATAATCACGCCAAGTGCATAAAAGAATGCATTAATATTGGAAATATAAAAGTTTGTCGCAGATGGTCTAATCACAATAATTATTTATTTTTCACCTTCAGTCTTCTACAGTCGTCTATCTTGCTTTTCCTGGAGCAAATGTACGTCTTGTGGAATTTCTTACATGCTGTTATTAATCGAGATTAATGACCTGGAATGCGATTTGAACCTTCAAATTATTTTTATTTCAAATTTTATTATTGAATAAAGTGGTTTGAATCACAGATTTGTTGTTGCAATTGTGTTTCTAAATACCATATAAAATTTATCAAAGTTTAGCGTCTGAGTTTCTCAGCTTTTGTGCTAAGTTTTGGTTCAAGCAGTCGTTAAGGGAAAAAAAAAAAATTACTAGCTTACCTAAATGGTGTTTTTGTGCTTACAAATATGACCTAATAGTAATTTCATATTTGATTACTGTAAACTTTTGAATTTTCCCACCTAAATTAAAAAAAAATCATGTTTTTTAACTATAAACCCGATATTATGGAATATTTTAATCACAAATTTGATAAATTTTACAAGTTCTTGGGTTGGGAAATGAACCAAAACCCCTTAGGTTCCTTAGTACTTTTTTTTTTTTTTTTTTTTTTTTTTTATAAGAAGACTCCCAAATCTAAAATTGTATTGTTTTAAGAATTTTTAAAAATATTTTTACATATTTTTTATGATAAAAATTTTTAAAACTCTTAATATAATTCTTAAAAAAAATTTTATTTTTAAAATAAATTATTTTTACATGTTTTAAAAGCACTATAAAAAAACCCAACATGTTTGAAAAATTACAGTGGCCATTTCAAAAGTAAATAAATAAACTACAGTGGCATTATCGTTATTACAACGGACTGGGAGGTGAGCATCGGAAGCAAGGGATGAAAGAAAGAAAACTTTAAACGAGTGGCCGTTGGAAGTTCAAAAACCGAACGAAAAGCACCAAATAACAACACACTTGTTTGTTTCTCTCACCACTATTTCTTCTCCAATTCAATGCAAGAGAAAGAGAGAGAAACTCAGAAACCATCCAAAAACCCACGCACGTCTTTCACCAACAACATTTCCAAACCCCGTTTCCCAGAGAGAGAAAGAGAGAGTGATGACAGGGCTTGTAATGGTGACGAGAGGAGGTGGTTGTGGCGGCAGCGGTGGCGGAGGTGGTGGTAATGGCAAGGTGGCGGCAAGGAGCTCGTCCGAGGAAGAGCAGAACCAGCTCCCGCTGGTGGCGTTTCTCCTTGCGGCTCTGAGGAAATCCATGGTGTCCTGTCGCGTCGACAGGGGAGGAGACGGCGTCATCTCCGCAGTCCATCAGATGGAGATCGGGTGGCCCACCAACGTACGCCACGTCACCCACGTCACCTTCGACCGCTTCAACGGCTTTCTCGGCCTCCCCGTCGAGTTCGAGGTGGAGATCCCCGGTCGAGTTCCCAGCGCTAGGTGAGATTTTGAGCTTGTTTCCAGGGTTTTCGTTTCATAGATTTAGGAGAATTTAAATTTGTTTACTTTGAAATTTTTATTATTTTTTCAATATTTTTGAAAACTGTGTTTGATAACAGAGAGCAGAGATTAGAGCTGAGATTTTAGCTGTTTTGGCTCCTGAAAGTTGAAATTTATTAATGTTGGGTTTTGTGGGGGTTTGAGATTTAGTTAAAACTTAATATCAATTTATTAGCCTAGACTAATTACTATTCTTGGAGCTTAATATTAGTTATGTTCTGTTATTACTGTATAAACTTTAATCAAAAGTTTTTTCTATTTTTTAATATTTTTAATAAGTGTGTTTTATCGTAGAGAGTAGAGATTTGAGCTGAGATTTTATCTGTTCTAGCTCCTGAAAGTTTAAATTTAATGTTGGGTCTTGTGGGGGTTTAAGATTTAATTGGAACTGAAGATCAGTTTATTAGCCTAAACTAATTACTACTCTTGAAGCTTAATATTAATTATGTTCCATAATTACTTTGTGATTTGAATTTTGAGGTGTTGAATTGACCAAAATGGGCTTCCCATCCCAAGTGTCGATTTTATATTTAACATAAATGTGCTTTAATTAAGTAAGCTTAGACTAATCTAGAAATTAGTCAGCTTGGATCCTCTTTACATGCATGCTTTTGTGGTATAATTACTTGCAATGAAGAATCTAATTAGCAATTTTATTTTATTTATCCATTCTTTTTTTTTTTGTTTTTTGATTTGTAGTGCAAGCGTATTTGGAGTGTCAGCAGAATCAATGCAGTGTTCTTATGATTCAAAAGGAAACAGTGTGCCGACCATCCTCTTGCTAATGCAGGAGCGGCTATACTCACAAGGTGGTCTCAAGGTAATAAATATTGCCCATAAAAATAAAATAAATTTTCTATGTTTCACGAGTGACCTTTCTATCTTAAATCAAATTTCATCCGTAGACTTATATTTTTTATTATTACAGGCGGAGGGAATATTCCGAATTAACCCGGAAAACAGTCAAGAGGAGCATGTGAGGGACCAGCTGAACAGGGGCAATGTGCCTGATGGCATTGACGTGCATTGCTTGGCAGGCTTGATCAAGGCTTGGTTTAGAGAGCTTCCTTCAGGAGTTTTGGATGGGCTTTCCCCTGAGCAAGTTCTCCAATGCAACACCGAAGAAGAATGCGTCGAACTCGTGAAGCAACTTAGGCCGATGGAGACTGCATTGCTCAACTGGGCGGTTGATCTAATGGCTGACGTTGTTGAGGAAGAGGAGTTCAACAAAATGAATGCTAGGAACATCGCCATGGTTTTCGCTCCCAACATGACTCAAGTATGTAAACCCAACACAAAAAAGTACTAATTCTTGTAAATGAATTTTCACTTCCAATTGGTTGAAGAACTTGATTGTGATGATATTTTTCCCTTTTTGATAAATTCAGATGTCTGATCCGTTGACGGCTTTGATGCACGCCGTTCAAGTGATGAATTTGCTCAAGACCCTCATCACCAAAATGCTGCGAGAGCGCAATAGCAAAGAGACTGCAACTGCAGGAGGATACTCACCAATGCCATCTTGTTCATCTGATCATCATCATCACACTGATGAAGACTTGTACAGTCAGCCAGCAATGGACACCAGCAGCGAGAGAGGGCAGGCATCGGATGACGACGACGAAAATGCTCATTACAGCCACGCCAGCGAAGATGAGGAGGACAATGATGAAGATATTTATGAGGTTCAATCACTCGGCGAGATAGAGGAGTGCTTCTTGAGGCAATTTGACGACGGTAACGTGCGAAAACTACTCAAATCCCGAGTGTTGGTCGGGCCAGAACAAAATGGAGGAGTCTGGCATATCAGTTGCTGAAAGCAATGAAGCAAATTCTGGCTTGACTGCCACTAGTGATGGAGAAGAAGGTACTATTATTGACTCTAGCAAAAGTTTGACATCTCTAGAAAAGCGGGTTGACACAGGCCACCAGAGCTCATCAATAGTTTGTGCACACAGTATGAAGGATGTGCCATTGTTTGCATCTCGGGAATCAGTCTGAATCCAACAAACAGTTTTCACTTCTCAAAGTCCTTGAAAAAGTACTTTGTTCACTAGATTATTTTTTTATTAGTTTGTTGATGTTCGGTTCTGTAAATTACTTGGTTTGTCATGTTCAGCAAGAAGGCTTGACTGGACTGAATGTTGGGAACGTTTTGCTTGTGAGATTGAAAAGGGGTTGTTGGTTCAGCTTTAGGCTGAACGAACACAACCTTTTGATTGAGCTTGGCCTTTGTTATGGCGAAGTTCAGCTTTAGGAAAGGAGTTTTCTAGGTACTTCTCTCTATAGCTAATTAACCTTTGACACTTTCAGATTGGGGAAATTCTAGTACTAATACCATAATGTTATTGTGGTGACATTATGGTAACTTGTTTTAAAAGACTGAAAGTCTTGTCGGCCAAACCTTAGAGGACAACTATTTTTTTGTTTTTTTCAGTCTGGAATTGTGCTTGCTTGTTATCATTGTTGGACATTGTGTGAATTGTATCATTCAAAATTCAACGGAGTCCATGATTGTATTTCAAATATCATGTTCAAAATCAGTGCCAATTAAAGCAATTTCAAGATTGAGTGATTACCTCATACTCTCAGTTTTTAATTTCTTTTGACAGTGTTAGGAAAGATAAATGAGATTTTTTTTTTTTGGGATAGCAAGACACATTTTGAACAATCAAAAATCTTTATAAAAAATCTTTTTTAATATAATTTTTATTTTTAATGTGATTTTGATCAGATTAAAGTTTAAATTTAAATCATATGTAGAGTTTTCAGTATCGTGGTTCACACCAAAGAAAATAAAAGTCGTAAACAAATTAATGAGTTTTGTCTCTTAAATTTCTTCAGAAAAAAAGTATTGTCTCTATAACTTAGTACGTTGTACCCCAAAAAAACAGTCATAACATTATTTACCCTTTTTAAAGCTCAATCACAAATCACACCCATCCCCTTGCCATAGTAGGTTAGTCCGTGTCGGCAGTGAGATTTTGAGTATATCATTTTGCCACACAATGGATATATATATGCATAAATATACACACACACATAATTAAATTTTGTCACACGAGTTACTTGGAAGCAATAGTGTAGGTACCATTAACATGCCTTAAGATTTTTTATTTACATTTTATTGCTAAAGATACCTTATGTTGAATTAACTAAAGATAATGGAACGTGACATTATCAAAATTCACAAATGTTTTTTTTAACGAGAGATAATTAATCAAAGATGTCAGTTTTTGCCCACATGCTGCAAAAGCATTATTCGAAAATTCTAGACCAGATTCTTCGACTCCAAGGAGCCCTCGGCCCAAGAAAAAGGGAGATTGTTGTGTAAAGGTGCATATTGTTTTGTTGGTAATGCATGCCTAAAAAAGAAAGAAGAAATAAAAAAGAAGAAAAATTCCAATGTATTTAGAGGATTGTAAAAAAAAAATGATTTCCTAAAAAAGGTCCCTAATTAGAAGAACAAGGAAAGGAGAAACACAAAAAAATAATAATAATAATAATAATTTACACATTGTTGGACTCTGTATACTTTGTTGTTGCTTTCCTCTGATTGATTGATCAAAAGCAAGAAGTGCAGGGACTTAAGTGAAAAAATAAAAAAAAAATAACTCTGGGGAAAAAGAAAAAGAAAAAGAAAGGGAGAAAAACGACATGAATCAGGAGGCCTAGCAAGTCTCCCAAACCAATATGAAAGATATTCTTTCTTTTAAGGGAACAAAGAAAGAAGAAACACTACACAAAACAAGGAAAACAAAAAAAAAAAAAAAAAATCGTATTTACACATTGTTGAAATTTGTATACTTTGTTTTTGCTTTCCTTTGATTGATTGATCAAAAGCCCCAGGCAAAAGGATTAACAGGGAGTTGAATGAAAAAAAACAATAAAACTCGGAAAAGAAAAAACAAACAAAAGAGAGAAGAAAGAAAAACGACATGAGTTAGGAGGCCAAGCAAGTCTCCCAGAACAGCCGGTTCTTCTCCATCTCATTCAACGACTCGAATTCACTCGTCGTCGAATCCACAGAGACGTTCGATTTCCATCTCTCTCCCCCTCCATTCCACGTCCGAAGCTGCGACGGATCGGACGGTTCCTCTTTCTCGTCGCGGTCGCATTTATCACCATCATCTTCACGATCACTAGACCAATTCCGATCAACCGCATCACAGCCGTCCATCGAATCGCCGTTCGATGGGCACCGATCGGTCGAGTCCCAGCTGCATGATTCGGCGTCGTCCTCGTCCAGTATAACCGATCTCCCGTCTCGATCGGCGGAGATATCGGGATCGGAAACACCGCACGACTCGGAGTCGCCGGTGGCTTCTAATAGGAAGAAAGAAGAGACCTCGACGACATTCTTGTCGGTAGAAGCAGCACTCGCCGCCTCCATGTTTTTCTTCCGCGAGAGTTGTTTGGTTGGTAGGAAAACAGTCTCGGAGAGAGATCAGAACACTGTCTTATAAAAAAAAAAAAAAGCCGTCTTGTTTTGACACTGTAAAGAATATTATGATAAAATTTATATATCTACTTATTCATTTTGCGTTGTTTTTCTCTCACAATCAATGATGATTGAGCTAGAAAATGAAGGGAAAGAAAGAGAGAAAAAAAGAAAGTTTATTTTGGATTGAAGAGAGAATAGAAAGAGAGAGATAGATAATGAAGGAAAGAAAAGACGTGACTCTTAAAGCATACAACTACAAATGGCGTTCTTCTAGAAGGAAGAGTGCAATTAGAAAAGTAAAATAAAATAATAAAAACAATAATTTGCCCAAAAACCCCATTTCTTTCCAGGAGCCCAAAAAAAATAAATAGATAATGGTTTACGTGAAAGGATGATTCATTTCATTATCTGGAAGAAAGTTCAACTAATTTTCTCCCCATATGATAAAACCAAAAAAAAAAAAAAAAATTCAAACCAATTTTGTTGTTCCACGTGTCGGCCACGTTCCTTTCTAATTCTTTAATCTGGTTTTAACGAGTAACAAATGTTCTTGTTTTATTTATTCGTTGGGCCAGGAATTGTTGGAAATTCCATTTGACCTCTTTTTTTTTAATTTTTTCCTTTTTTTGGTTGTTGGGGCCTCTTTTTTTACTGTTGATGATAAAGAGAGGATCCAGCTTTTCTTTACCGGATTATTTATTTGGCCGTTTTTGTTACCAAAAAGGCTCGGAATTCTAAAGGGGGACATAAAAGAGATATTTTAAAAAACAATTATCAGTTTCTGCACGCTTTTTATGAGAGTAAAAAGCTCGTAAAAATTGACCTAAAATCTTCTATAAAAGTTTAGAAATTTCTACTATAAGAATTTTCCTTTGCACTACCGTCAGGAACTGTTATTTAACCATTTAATTAACTTTTCAACCGTCTAATTTATAAATATTTATGTTAAAATAAAAACTTTTTCCCCGTATATAGCACACTAAAAGGTAAGGAAAAATGACTGTTTATTTTGTAAAAAACCTCTTAAAATTTAAGATATGATATTGTTTTTATTTTTCTAAAAACACAAAAAGAGTTTGAACCGATTCTATATTTGGTAACATTAACCGTCTAAATAAAGTTTAATCAAATCAAAATTTAGTTGCTTTTCTTTTAAGCTTGAAGTAAGAGATTTGATCTCTGTTATAAGTTAGGTTGAAATTACTTATATGTTTTGTTTACAACCATTTTAGATTTGAGTAATATATATACACGTATATGTATTATATAAAATATATATATGTATCTATTTTATGGAAGTAATAATTTTTTTTTTTCGGAAATTTGAGTTTTGAGTAACGTCGCATGCATGAAATAAATCAAAGAAATGAAGAAAGCAAATGAAAACGCCCAATAATATGAACTCTAGAATAACAAAAGAAATAAATAGAAAAAAAGAAAGAAAGACACAAGAAGATGAGCCTCTTGAGGCGATTGAAACTTAATATGATAAATTAAATACTAAATAATTTATTAGAAAAATAAATATTTGGAATTTGTTTATGTATATACACAATTTGCAGCCCACTGCCATAAAACGAAATTAAGAAGGTAAGTAGTTATCGTAAGAGACGTTTTACTTATTTATTAAATAAATAAACTTATTCAATTATGTGACCTATTATTAATATTTAAAATTATAATTAAGACTCACTAGAGCATGTATTGCTTCCGTTTTCATTAATTGTATCTCTGAAATTTTCAACAGTTATTATTGCCATTGAAAAAACAACTTTGAAAAAAAAAGAAGTAAATTGAACTGTTTTTTCCCTTGAATTTATGACATGAAGAAATTTCCGGTTGCTGACCTAGAAAATAAAAATTTGACATGTCAAACAAAATAGGGCTCCAAAGCCATGGATTTAGTCAAGAGTATAATGCACGTATTGTACGAAACTTGAGAGCAATTATACATACATGTTGTTAAGTATGTTGGCAATCTCGTTACAATTTTTTAGTTCCAGTTACTACAACGTAAAATTCTTACATATTATAATATAAAGCAAAAATATATTATGATATAAAGTTTGCACATGTTATAATGTTTTGATTATTACGGTGTAAAGTTTCCACGTGTTATAATATTTTGATTTTAACTTATAATTCCAACAACATTGCTTTTTGTCGTAACCTATAGTTTTAACTATGTTCTCAAACGAACGCGTAGAGGGAGAAAGAGATTATGCAATTCAAGTCCATACTCCATAAATGCTAATATTTTTCTCTAAATGAATTAGTCAAGGTTTTTATTATCTTTGGGCTGAATCGCCTAACCTATTGTTGAAGACGAAAAAACATAAGGCATGGGAAGCTAAAAATAAAATCTGCTAGAGGCCATATGAACAGGTCTCCAACCAGAAAAGTTGGCACGAGGCATGTGCATCTTCGCGACTTGACCACAATCAGCATCACAAAAGGGGAAAACATGTAAAACGTTAAAAATATATTTTCCACACACAAAAAACACGTTAAAATATTGGAGCATCTATGGTTGAATATTCATTTTTGCCTTATGGTTAGGTAGTATTATTTTATCAATTGGATTAATTTTTTACAAGGTATTTGGTTCTTAGTTAAAACCAATTGGTTCTAACCAACAAGTATTATAAAACTCTCAACAATTATAATAAAAAGTAAAAAGTTAATCATGCAGTATAAAGGTCTGACATGCTATAGCTTTCAGTTCAAATTTTTCAGTTTTAACCACATTTTTCAAACACTTTATCAATAGTCGGACTTGAGAGTGTCCATTCTAATAATTTGCAGCACTTGAAACAAATCATTGCTTCTAGTCATAGACCAGACCATTGAAAAACAAATCAAACAGTTAAAATAATTGTACCTACGTATAGGGAAAAAATGTTTGTTTTACCATTAATTTTGCCTAAAAATATTGGTGTTTTAGGATTTCAACCGAGCAAAATTTTTTTTTGGCATTATATTTAAGTTTTGTCCTTTTTCACGGTAGAAATAAAGCCGTCTGAGTCCATCTAATAGATATGGCTATAAGCATCTAATTTTGGTGGGATTAAACTATTATCTAAGAACAATAATACGCAAAAAACAAAGTTTTATCACAACACCAGTTTGTGTTAAGATTATGTAAATTTTAACTTTTAAAAAATCAGTAAATTTTGTAATATTAAACATGATTTTGTCTCAATTTTTCTTTATCCTTACAGGATATTATATTTTATTACATACGTATCATAATAAAAAGCCTCTTTAGCATTCACGAGAAAAGCATTTTTGACATGTATGTATCATTTTCTTTTTGCCCAAATGATCTCAAATTTTCTATCTTATTTATTGTACCTTCAATATTATTTTGACAACTTATTTAAATTAAAAAATTTGACCACATACTTAATACTAATTATTAAAACCGCTTAACCAATTAAAGAAGTTGTCAAAATAGTATTATTATTAAAAAAGTTAAAAAAGATAAGAAAATGAGGTAACAAATTTAAATTTTAAAAAAATCACAAGTTTAATTAATACTAATAGAATAGATCCAAAGAAACTCGACTTTCGTGGCCAGGTTGGCGGCACTCCATTGTCGTTGCAATTGGGAAGCCATCAGATTTATTTAATATCGTTTTAATTACCGGTTTCCTTCATCCGATTATCGTGTAATTGGACATTGAAAACTCTTTGGAGTTCATTATTATTATTATTATTATTATTTAAAAATATATGGCGTATCGTGAGAATCATTTTTTGTTGAAAATACATTAACATGTAAGGACTTTATATTATAGCATATTTTTTTCTTGGCACAGTACCGTGTACGAACTTTACACAATAGCAATAAAAATCTTTAGTTTTAAGTTACATCGTCAAGCACCACATATATAGAGTTAGGACTCATCTAGAGCTGGCAATTTCAGACACAGCACAATGACACGATATGAAAACGACACGAGATAAATGAGTTTGGACCGCACGTTTATTAATTGTGCCATAAATGAGTTGACACGAATAACATGAAAGTAAACGGGCTGGATTTATGCTAACACGCCTTAACACGTTTAAGTAAATGGGTCGTAAACGTATTGACATGGCACGACACGACCCGCCCATTGATAACACATTTAAACTTCAAAATAAAAATATTTGAAATATTTATAGTAGGTTAGTATTAATTAGATATTGTGTTTTTGTTAATTTTCTTTATTGGCTTTTTAAATTTTTTTTAAATTTTAAGTTAACTGGGTCATAAACTTGTCATATTCGTATTGTTATCGTATCAAACTGTCACGGTACGATTAATAATCATGTTAATCGTGTCGTGCCGTGTTACATGTCTCATAGACGTGTCATGTTTGTGTCTGTATTTCTAGTATGTTTATTAATTGTGTCGTGTTCGTATTCAGACTAAACGTATCGTGCTGTAAACGTGTCGACACGAACACGTTTATTGCCACCTATAGACTCACCCACCAATTTTCAACCATTCCCACACATGAAGGGCATTTCAATCTACCACATATCGGCAGATTTCAGCGGCTGTCGGTATCCATGATAGAAATTACTTTGCCAAGTTTTTAGTCGTGACATGTGTAAGTACACGTTTTTCCTTCAATCTGTATCGATGACTAATGTAAATTTTAACTTCTGATTTATGGAATTCTTGTGTAAGAACTGTCCGTTTTCCATATAGGTAAGTGTTGTTTTAGGATTAATTTGCAGACCATGTAATTTTCAATTGGAAATAATTTTGTATCGTATATAGTAACTTTTTAAATTAATCCAACCATTGAATCAGTTCATACCGATACAACCAGAAAAAAGAGGTTCCTACAACATGGGTTTTTTCATTAAAAAGAAGGTATTTCTCTGGTGTGAATAAATACTAATAGTGTATATTTTTAAACTATTAAATTTAGTTAAAATCACCGTTTTTTAGTAGATTTAACGGCTAACAAACATAACCTACTTGTACATTATTTTTTCGTGTCTACAGGTGTTCAAAAAGTACATCAAACTGCCTAATCCAATCTAAACTGAATTAAACTGGTGGTTTTTTTTTTTTTTTTTTGGATAGTGTAAGTGGTTTTTATACATAACTTTTGATGGTTTGGTTAGTAGCCTGGGTTGTCAAACCGCTCGTCTAAGCTTCCGCTCAAGCTGCCTTGAAATCATCTTATATATAATTTTGTATTTTTAAAATATTTTTTATGTAAGATAAATTTTACTATTTTAATATAAATTATTTTTCATTGCTCATTAAAAGAAGTTCTACACATATAACATATACTTTTCCGTGCAATATAATCACACTTTCCCTTAAGCACATTAAAATTACACTAGGCATCACGCATCAGTATCTAAAAAACAAAATGAAATTAAAGAACCAATTACTAGAAAGCTTTAATTCAAGTTTAAAGTTTAGTTATGTTATTCTATATTATTAAATTAAAGAACCAAGTACTGAAAAGCTTTAACTCAAGTTTAAAAGTTAATTGCGTTGTTTTTATGTTATATGGTTGTACTTTTGCTTTTAGTTTGGATGTTAGTAAACTTTAATTTATGTTGTTGTGACCTATTAGTCTAGATCTTAATTTGTATCAAAACATAATGGTGAACTTTTAGATGTTTTATAATTATCATTTCATATTAAAAACTATTAAATTGGGGAATTTGCACTGGATGGCCTAAGACAGTACATCAAGAAATTTATGTCCCATATATGTTTTTTTTTTTTTTTTTTTTTAAGCCAAAGGCCGATTTGTTGGGTAGTTTTATGCTATTTTGCTTTTTTCCTCGTTGCCCTTTCCGTCAAACTGGAGCACTCACGTATTCCTCACACATATAGAGCTCTCACCTCTCTCAATGTTGAGTCTTTTCATTTTATTTTTTTTTTCTTGTCACCCTTTTTCAATTTTTGTTCATGAATATTTTTCTTCTCCCATTGTATCTACCTATATTATATAGGGTGTTCCTGACTTCTTGATCTAATTAGTTGCCTAAGAATTGAGGCATCACTTTTTTTCCTAAATTTCCCTTAAATTTCAAACTTAAATCATGCAAATCAAACCGTCTAAAAATGAAATTTATTTTTAATTTGGTTGATAATGTAGAGAAAAAAACCGCCCAAACTACCACCGAACGCCCCAATTTTTAAAGTTGGTTTGTTGAGTGGAGAGATATTTCACGTTAGCATCTATTTGACTCGTGTACCAATTATATTACTTTGCTTCTCTCTTCTCCCCCTTAAAACGTAATGCATGCGAGATTAAAACGTAATATATGTTGGACTTGTATACAATAATTTCGCACCTAATCAATTAACTAAAAACTATTTAAAGGACAAGAAAAAGAAAAGGTAAACCAATCACAGCTAAGGGAGAATATTGAGACAAGGACTTCTCCATAGGACAAAAAAAAAAAAAAAAAGTAAACAAAACATATATATTAAACTCCCTAAAAGGCCTCTTATTCCACTCAGTACTGCCACTAAATATTGACCCCCGGATTACTGCTAATGCAGGAACGCTGGACTGACTTTAAACGTATAATGATATATTATTAATTATTATTATATATAAATATTTTTTTATAATATATTGTTATTTTGGACATTTTACGTATGTCACATATTTGAAAGACAACATGACCACAAAAAACAAGTAATGGGCCTACTATGAACCATTGCAGGCACTGCATTTTACGGTGGTACTAGTGGGATACAAGAAGTTGAACAAAGAAAAAAAAGGTTGAAAACGTCATCGGGTTCTAAAGCAACCAAAAGAGTACTTTGAGCGGAAAATTTCAAACCAAAGGGCAAGAAAAACATGTGATTTACTTGGTCAAGCTTTTAAATGAGTCGATTATTGCAAGAGATTGAATAACGACCACAGTAATACCAAAATACAAGAAAACGCAATATTTAGATTTAGTAGTGAGTCGGAAATCAAAGTGGCCAAAAATACTTGGAAAATGGTTTTTGTCAACATAGCACAACACAAAAGGGATCAGAAAAATCAACATGATGTTGGAGTAAGAGGACCATCCATATCTTGGACGCGGACAAATCCACAATGCCTGCGAGGAAAGGTAAATCAAAAGTCTACAAGATTGGTTTTTCTTCTTTTTTTTTTTTGTTCGCAAAACTTGTGATAGGCAAACATTTTGACCATTTTGATAGGTCATGTTATTTTAACAGTTAAATTCACTTTTTAAAGGTATGATACATGATTAGAAACAGTTATATATCATGCACTATAAATATTTATCATGTACCGTTGTAGATTAAATTATTAAAATAACAGGTCCCACCGGTAGGACCAAAGTGCCTGTCTCACAAAAAGAGCTCCTTTTTTATTTTTTGGGTTCTTTGTTTTATTCTCCAATCTTTGAGCTGGAAAATCATAGTTATGAATTTAGATCTTTGTTTCTGAGTTGACTCGGTAATTTCAAATAATTGGAATACATCAATAACCAATGACAATGAGTCATGTTTAAGAATGTCTTAAAGCAGAGAATGATTCTTAAAAGCACCAAAGAGCTCTTCTAAAAAGCAAACAGGTGCTAAAGACACTGTTTAGTTTATGTCTCGCGAAAGAAAGATAAAGAAGGGTTTACGATGTATTCTCCACTCCTCTATGACAAGAAAGAAATCGAGGAGAAACATCGTTAAGAATTTTGTTACATGACAAAACTGACACGATGTAACAAAATACAAACTTGAAGTCTAGAATGTATTCTCCACTCGTGTAATGAGAGAAAGAAATTGAAGAGAAACATCATGAAGAATTTTTGTTCACTAAATTGCTGAAAGAAAAGAATCCAGTATCATTCTATCATCAAAGTTTCAACAAATTATACAGCAAGATGTTCACAAGGGAAGAAGAATCAATAAATTGCTATAAATTGCTGTCCAAGTGAATTTCAATGATACACAAGTTACAATTTTTTGTTGGCACAAAATGCACCATCAGTTACAAGTTTCAGGAATTACGTTCCTGTCGAGGCAATTACAAGCAGGACGGAGATCCGCTGATAAGATCAGATCATCTCGATCCATCCCCATGAAGCTGATACTGCAGTGACTCTGATTATCCAGCTTGCTTCAACCACTTTTTTTTCTAAAGAAAGAATCCTGCCTCCTCCATCAGTCACCTCCAAATCAATATGGTTTGTTCTGTTTGTTGTCTCTTTTAAGCTGAACCTTTAGCTTCTTGCCACCTAATTGGAATCCATTCATCATACTAATGGCAGATTGAGCAGCTTCAGGCGAGTCATAACTTACAAATCCTGCATATAAAGGCTAATAAGAGACAGAGATAGAGATCATTGTGTAACTTGTACCAAATTCAAAAGGAACTCAAAGACCGTCCTCACCAAAACATTTACTGACGCCTGTTGCTTTATCGACAAAAACCTTAGCACTCAAGACCCTACCAAATGGTTGAAAAGCATTGACAAGATCTTGATCTCCAAATTCTTGAGGTATATGATAAATAAATAAATTAGCACCAGGTGGACCTAAGTAATAGAACATAGAATGATTAACAAATACCACCACCAAACGTTTTACATCCGATAAATCTTTTCTTTTAATAAAAACAATATATATAACCACCTTCAACCTGACCCCCAGAACTTTTACTTGTCCCTGGAGATGTTGCAGAGTTACTATTCATGACAGCTTGTGGCACTGACCCAGGCGAACCACTTAACGGTCGGTGACTCATCATTCCTCCAGTATACGCCATTGGATGTTGAATGCCTGGCATGGCAGGATAAGCTGACCCCACATAATTGGCAGGAGGCATACCATAATTTCTAGTGGGTATATTCGGGGGAAGATCAGGACTGATTCCACGCAATGCATTTCCTTGGTTTATTGGAGATATCATATTGTGAAAACCAGGTTGATTCTGCATTGGTGAGATGCGGTACTGCATGAGACCATAAGTTCCAGGAGCCTAGAAAGAATACAAGCCGTCATATAGTTAACCTTTTAAATGCAAATACAAACACGCTTAAGTGTGACATAATATGAAAAAAGATTCCACATAGGCATTACAATCCTTAATGCTGGAGCAGAGTTATAGTAATGCTAATACGTTCTTGTTCTCAGCCATGGAACAATAAAAGTCCTTTAGCCAATGGATGAAAATAAAGATAACAAGATTAACCTGGTAACCATAGCCATTATATGGCGGAACATAACCCATTGGTAAGGCTCCAAATAATGAAGGGTGTTGCATATTGGAATTTGGCAAATTAGAAACCTGGGACTGAGCTTTCTGAGCTTTTCGAGCTTGCCGTTCTTTTTCTGTATCTGCCCATTTGACAACCAAGGGAACACTCGAACCCTGATGGACCAAAGATATCAATTAGATTGCATAACCCTTTACCAAACTCATAACTCAAGCCCAAACACAGATAAATCATCGATCCCTCTCAATTTATGAAAGACAAAATGCCTTATGCCGGAAATGAAATTCTTATCATCAAAGAAGCTCCAAAAAGTTCCATAATCCGTCAAAAAACTTTTAGCGATTTGACAAGATTACTGCCTGAAACATGCATGGGAGAGCCATAAATTTTATTCAAGTCATATCTCATAGAAAAAGATGTAAGTGTAAAAAACAAGGACACCATTACAAAAAACAATAATAGACAATGAATAATAAAAGATTAAAAGGTTGATTAGTTAAGAATAATAATTTAAAAAAAAAAAAGGCTAGTACTACCGTGTGACATGCAGACAATATATGTGCTTATGGACTGCTAGAGTGGAATTCAAAATCTACAACTTTTGCATACAAATGATACATAGGAAAGTTTGAATTGGTGATAAAAATTAAACAGTAACAGCTCTTCCCACTTAAAATGACTACGTTGCACAAAATCATCCCCTAAAAGTATCCTTGTGCTGCACAAAACACAAAACACATATTTGATATTCAGCTTATTCCACAAACCACGGTCACTACTGGCTTCCTAAATATCTGGAAAGCAAATTTCCAAAGACCAGAATGAACATTAAACACAAACCTCCATTTTGTGCTTTCCATTGATGGCCTCCAGGGCTGCAAGAGCTTGTTCTTTTGTCTCATACTTCAAAAATGCACAACCTTCAATGGAAAAATATTTAGAGCACAGATTAATTTAGTACTTAGCAGACAAACTGAATGTAGCCTGTAGGTTTACTAAAAAATTAATGCCACAAAAGAATTCAAGATTATAAAAGGCGTACCTTTGCTTGTTTGTTGGGAACCTCTTAATATTTGCAGGTCCTTTATACTTCCGTACTTAGAAAAAAGAGCAGAAACATCAGATTCCGAAACATTCTTCGGAAGCATACCAACAAAAAGCTTGTGTTCTGGATTGCAGTACAATCAGATAATAATAATCAAGACTCATGAAATAAAAAGCATTAATAACAGCTGAAATAAATTCAGTCACAAGATTGACATAGAAACAACTCAAAGAAACCATCCAAAGGAAATAATTCACAATGTCATACGGAATTATATTACACCTAGCCTTTCCAACTCGCCATCAGCATACTTCACTTGCAACGGAGTAGATGCCTGAATTGAACAGAAAGAATAGGATGCCTTCCAATCAGACTAAGAGAAAACATGAACACATCACACAACAAAGAAACTTTAAGACGCACAAAATTAGTGCCTAGCCTATAGCAACAATGCAGGGCAACCAAAATCTAAGTTCACTCCACTCTCCATCAAGCTTATTTACAAAAGAACAAAAGTACATCTTGCATTTTCCAAATGACAATTAAATTGTGCGGGCATAGGCAAGAACCCAACTGAGAAGCTTGCCTGAGCAACTACTTGAATGTCCAGCAAAGGCCTATATAGGCTCCCCAAGTCACTCTAATACCTAGACCAGGAAAATGCCAAGTTGCATAAGCACATATCTTGTACAAGAGTTGTCCAAACATAATGCTGATAGCAATAGTTCTTAGTGGATAAGCCATTTCATGACTAAATTATTTTTTAAAAAGCTGCTAAAATGGAAATATAATAGTTGACAGTTTACTGAAATTATCTTTTACGAACTTGGGTTTACGCACACCTGTTGTACCACTCTTGTACCCTTTTTAAGTGAATTGTCTTCTAATTATGGTACGTCATTTATGGGAAATTTGTTTTCCAAAACGCAATGCAGAAGGATGCAAAGAGGTCACGTTCACCCCACGAATTTCAAGTTTTTAACGTGTAATGCAAAATTAGTGGGTGATGTAATAATCAGTTGTAAACATCAGTTATGCATGGCCAACGGAAAAAGTAGCTAAGAACTTTTTAGTCATTAATATCCAACATGTTGAAAGAACTCAGTAAGCATGATTTAGTCGCTATTCTAATCGCTAGATCGTCACAAATATAAGTCTCGCTATTCTAATTGCTAGATCATCACAAACATAAGTCTAAGTGTCACAAGTAGGGTAGAACTAATATTTACTTAAGAGGCAGTCAAAATCAGTAATTTGACTATAGCGGAATGGAGTTTCCGATCACTCTAAATCACATTATTCCATAATTAATAAACAAAAATGCCAAAAAAAAATGAACAGAGCAACCCACAAACAGAGATCGTAGTTCGACTAACCCCTGGCAAAGTTTTCTTATTGTGACACGCATTGACCGCTTTATCTGCCTCCTGCCTCGACGGACATATTACGAAGCAACACCCTGCAAAAAAAAAAAAAAAAAAAAAAAAAAAAAAAAAGAAGAAGAAGAAGAAGAAGAAGAAGCAGAGAATCAAAACAAAGGATGTTAGTCAGAGATCGAACTAGGGTTGAGAAACACGAACAGAAACCCTAAATCTCCATGGACGGGGCTCTAAATCACGCGAATCACGGGCATTTTTCAAGAACCGAAACAGGAATTCAAACGAAAGGAAGAAGACGAGAGCAGAGACAGACAGACAGACAGGCGAAGGTCAATGCAAAACGCAGGAGATTCAAATTGGAGGAAGAGAAAGGTCCAGACCTCGAGAGGCGCGCGTGACCTTGTCCTTGATGATGTTGACCTCGTCGACCAGAGCGAACTCCTGGAACATTGCGAGGAGCTGAGCTTCCGTCATGTTCTTCGGCACCTGGCCGACGAACAGCTTCACGCTCTCCTCGCTTCCGGTCGATATCCTCTCCTTCTTCGCCTCCGCCATAAATGTCCGAACTCTCTTTCTCTCTCCACTTTCTCTCTCTATATTTCTCTCTCTCAAGGGACTTTCCTCGTGGAGTCGTCGCAGGAGGGGGGAAATTAGGGGTTTCTCGATGGCAAAGTCGGATCTTCATCCTTTTCATACATTATTATAATTATTTTAGTGAGGCGCTAAAGTTTTGCACCCGGATTCTACCATTATTTGCGGAAATGCCACTACAGCTGTCTCTGCCCCTGGCCTCCTGTTGGAGCGGTTGTACTTTGCGCAGCTCGACTTGTAAGCCGAGTTCATGTTATTCGAATATTTTCAACGAAATGACGATTTTACCCCTGACCTTGTCTTTAACGGCGAAGGGGTATGATGGGCCCCACCGCGAAACCTGCAAGATATTAATATTCAATCAAAATAAGGAAAAAAAGGTTAAAGCGTTAGAGAAAATATTTCCTATTTTGGATAAGCAACTGGAGTTATTGCTTTTTCTTTCTTTTATTATTGTTATTGTTTTCGTGTTTTTGGTTGGAAATATAAACAAGTGGAGTTAATTAACGATTACAATCACGAGCAAAAAATAATAATAATAATCATTGCAACAATTTATATTCCTGCAATAAAACAAAAAATGTATATCCACATCAATTTAGATAATAGAATATTATGAGTGATTTTTTTAATAATTATGTTGAGTAATGCATGATGGTCAACCAAGTTAGGGAAACTCAATAAGCCATTCAAATTTAAAATCCAAGGGGACGCCCATTTATGACAGCTATATTTTAATTCCTTTTTGAAACAAAAAATTTAAAAAAAAAAAGATTACCCCTTTTGATGTCCTCTATATTTCCAAGGAATGAGCGAAAGGGGTTTTGAATGAGAAAAAGGCAAGACTTTTTTTATTTGTGAAGTGCTCTGCAGATTAACTTAGGGTCCGTTGGGTAAATGGATTCGAATCAGTGATTTGATTTGAGTTAGTATGATTTAAATTAGGATTTGAGTTAGTGATTTGAATTGTTATCTACAGTAACGTTTGGATGTGATTTCAATTTTAATCTGAGTATGGAATAAAATTGAAATTTGTGTTTGAAGTGGTGGTGAAAATAGTTTTTGATTTATTAACAAATTTAATAAAATCTTAACATTAATGGTCCTAAAAAATATACAATATGGATTTTTATTTATTATTCTCTTCACTATAACATAATGAAAAAAGAATCATCTCAATTGGATATCAAATAAAGTAGTTATAATTTTTTCTTCAAATATTGGAGAAAGAATTTCAGTTTTAATTGTAGCAGAGATATCGAGTATCAAAAGTTTAAGAGGAGAGAAGAACTCCAAAAATTTAGATTCTTGATACTAAAAAAATTTAGATTTTGAGAGAAACAAACACATATCTAAATGATTTTTAATACTCAAATCTAAATTTGAGTTTATTAAGTACTAAGAGTACTTAAAACAAACAACCTCTTAAGTTATTGGCAAAAAAAAAAAAAAGTTTAGATTTTTTTGTTTAATAAAAAAGAAAACAAAACAAAAGTGATGCCCTAAAATCAAGCTTTTGCTCTCCCAAGCAAAAAAAATAAAAAATCCAGCTTTTGCTTAAATTTGGATAGGTCGCGACCAGACATTGCAATAAAAAGAAGAAGACAAGCCCCACTCACGTTTGGCTTCTGGCTTTTCTCTTTTTACGGTTGTTTGATTTTTTATAAGCATCCTTGTAATGGCTTTCATTTTACAAGGAGGCACTTTTGGAATATTCTCCATGGAACCCTTGTAATGTTGACATAACACTACCATTTTTGGGGAAAAAAATTACTTATATGTGATGTTTGATTAAATGGTTACCTTAATTAAACTGTCTTTTTTTGTCAATTTTTCATGTGGCAAGAGTGGAGCCCAAAAAATAAGTGAGAGATGGAGGTGTGGTTGAACTAATAAAATGATAGACGAAATTGATTCTGAGTGGCAAAATACAATTTAGATAGAGAGACGATATATAATTTTGAAGGGGATGGGTATAATTTTTTGCATAACTTTTCAAATAAAATATAAGAAAAAAATTCAAGGAGACGATCGTCCATCCTTATCTTTATATAGCTCTGTTTCTGTCTGATGAAAATAAAACGGATAAAAGAAACACTCATCGTTAAGTATTTACCTTTCAATAGTCAAATTTGAAGAAAAAAATTGATTTTCATCTTTTTTTTAAACTGTTTTAAAACATGCAATGTCAGTGTGAATTTTCATGAAAGAAGTTCCTTTTTTTATGTTTTTTTTTTTTTTCCCCCTTTCCCCGTAAGAAGTCATCACGTCTCAATATGCCAAGTCGTATAGTCATCATGAAAAGACCATAATAATTGGTTGATTATATTTATAGTATATTTGTCAGTTTGACAACTAAAAGTTAAGATTTTGATTACACTATTGTAGATCACAAGAGGCCTCCACATGCATGCAATATGTAAAAGTCTCACTAAAATGGCAGGATTCTTTTATTTACAAGTGACTGTGTCTCCTTTCTTTTTTTCATTCATTATTCATTACAACTTTTTTATACAATACAAGATTGAACCATATTGCTTTAGACCCAAACTTAATAATCATTGATTATAATTAGGAGAAGTACTGGCCGTTAAATATGGACCACTACAGACCTATTCTTGAAACTCCTTGACAGGTAAAGGTATGGCTATGGTAAAATTATGTACATAACTATCGTGTAATAGAAATACAACCAATTTAAACTTTGTAGTATCTTTAAATGTATTTGGTAAACCGGTTTGAACTGAAAAAATTAGCTCAAATACTATATCATGTGAAAGTTTTAGACTGAATATGTTATTTGCTTACACTGTAGTTTACAAGAGGTTTACGGTATCATTGACTTAAATCAATGTGTCCAACACTCTATTAGCGCTATAGTTCTCTCTCTTACCATTGGTGGTGGTAGGTAGATGAATGACCTCTCAGAGCTCTCTCTCCCTTATGACTCAAGAATCGATTTTCTTTGTCCGTTAAGATTGCAATTATGCCTTTTAGTGTCATGACGAATATAGTTTAAGTTGCTATGACTTGGGCTCCTCGGCTGTGATTAGATGAAAACATAAGCCAATTCCTTTTTTGTTCCAACTTGTGGTGTTAGTTGATGCCTTCTATAGACGATGGATTAGGATGTGAACACAACATTAATCCATTTGTTGTTAGCAAAAGAAAAAGAAAAAAGAATTTGAAAAATTTTATGTAGAGAAAATTACATGTTATGCCATAACTTTAAAAAAAAAATTGTTTATTCACGCTACACTCAAAAAAAGTTATATAATATCACTACTCATATTATATGTTTAAGTTATATCACATTAAGACATTCGTGTCATTTAAAAAAAAAAAAGTAAGTTTTAAATTCCCGTTTAGGTTAGGATACAAAATAGGGTAAATATTTCAATTAAATTATATCAAATAATCATAATTTTTAAATTTACTATAATATGATTATTTAGAGCTATGTCCCACTAATTTTTTTCCCCAAAAAATATATATATTGTGAAAATGATCTCATGGATCGGGTCTTCGTCAAGTTGGCCTAGACTATAGTTTGGACTATTTTTTAATTTTAAACAGTATAAAGTTCTTATATGCTACATTAATAATAAAAATTATTATAATATAAAACTCTTATATGTTATAATAAAAATAATTCTAATATATAGCTTTAATCACCTTCTTAAATACTTTTTAAATATTGTGATGTACGGCGTGATGATGAGGCGTTGACAGAGAGGGAAAAATGTGTTTCGGTGAATCTGGTCATTTTTAGCAGGACGAGGCCTTAAAAGGGGCTAATAGTACGGAGAACCTTTTTAATGTTTTGGGGAGCGGACAGAAGGCAGCGAGAGGCGAGGGCTGTAACCCGGAATGCAGTTGACCGAGAATCCAAAAAAAGAAAAAAAAAAGAGAACAAAGGTTGTGGTTGGGCAAGAAGGGCATAATGGTAAAATAAAAGGGGAAAGGGTACAATGGAAGTTTAGCGTGGAAACCGAGGTACAAAGATAAGTACGCCAGACTGTCCCGCCAAAGTTTCTTCTCCTTCAAGGTTTTACCGTCACTCGCTGGTCCCCTTCTGCAACTTGCACGCTTGTAACTCGTATTTTTTCCGTGCGGAAAGAAAAAAATCCAAAAAATTGCCTGAATTTTATAAAATATTTAATAAGATAGTTAAAACTATTTATTAAAACTATTTTTATTATAATATATAAAAGCCTTATATTGTAATATTTTTTTAATTGTTATGATAACATATAAAAGCTTTACACTATTTATAACTGAGAAAATGATTTAAACTATAACTGTCAAACATCCCTTTAATTTACCTTAACTACGTGTTCGTCCTTATGTTTTTTTGATAGTTTAAAAGCATTCATCGTGTCTTTAAACCATTCTAAACTTACCCTAGTTTGTAAACAAAAACTTATATGTTGTTTAGAATAATGGTTTAAACTCACAAACAGTATAAAGTTCTTACATGTTACAGTGTAAAAAAAGAAAACTATATTATAAAGCTCTTATATACTATAGTATTATGGTTCAAACTTATATGGTGTTTAAGAATGTGGTTTGAACCAATAATATGGAGCTTTAATGAAATTTCACGTAAAAGCTTTACATTGTGACTCACTTTTTTTTTTCTTGATATTGTAGCAACCAAAAGTTTTGATTGAAACTAAGATTTTCAAACACAGTACTAGCAGTTTAATCCACTCTCCCAAACACCCTATTAACCCTTATGTGTTGGCAACATTGGGTTGAACTCCAGTTTAAACTAAAACAGTGTAAAAGTAAAAATATGTTGTTATGTAAGCTCTCACATGCTTTGTTTGAACTCATGAGTTCAAACCAAGGTCGTCAATCACTCTATAAATATGTGTTTGGCAACCCCATTTTAACTATATATAGTTAAAAGTGTGATAGTGTAAAAGCTTTCATACGCTTGTAACGCCCCTAAGTGGGGGTTAACAGTTTTTATTAAATAAAATAAATATTAGAAAATAAATATAAATTATCAAAGTAATTTGCCTGAGACTTAAATAAAAACTCTCAAATTAAAATAAAAACATAAACAAATAAATAACCACAGTTTAATGTAGTACCTTAAATTTTAATAATATATAACTGTCATCATCATCATTTCAACCCTCAACAAATCTTAATACAATCACAGAAAGTAACAATGGATGCTTACATTATCATGAAGATCATTCTTTGCATTCAAAGCCATCCCAATGTAATATAGCTACCTATCTTCTCCAACTATTTTTCTTGTAGCCACCTCACACTTAGTGAGTCCTGAAAAGATGAACATATCAGGGAATGAGCGACAACATGCTCAGTAGGGAAAACCATTACTCACCTTAAGGTTTTATTCATTACCTCATTAAAACTGCGTGGTTAGTTAATTTACATCATATACCAGATTATGAAGTTTATTATGATCATATCTTGTGGATACCATAGTTAACCATTACCAGGTTTCACACTTATACATACATATAAATATTACAATTCACCATTATTCCTAGGTATCCACATTACACAAAGTATCACTCAATTTATTGAAACCCAAATGGGCGTGCTTGGCCACCCTCAAACATTCTGAGGGTATTCCAATGAGGGGACATCAAGCCCCAAGTCCTCACCAAGTCGATTCCTGTACAGTGCGTTCTGGGACTTTCGACCTAAGGAAGCGTCATCACCTTCCCCCTATTTTACTTTTTAGGGTATTCGTGCCCAATGACGTAACTGCTGCCCTCTTCACGTTTCACCATTTCCTCAATATTTAATCATCATTTAAAGATTCAATCTTCCTAATCATGCTTCTCAACTTATAACAACATATGTTAATTCATTATGTTCCTCGCTAATCAATACAAGGCGAGTTCATGTCATAGTTTCATATGTGATTCTCATATAATAGCATTCAACATAGATACATATATCTTGTGGTAAAACAATCAATTTAAATTTCATAAAAACCTCACAAAAGATGAGTAATAAAATCCCTACCTTCCAAGCTTCTCAACAATCTTTTAATCTCCGAATTTAGTTAACGTAAGCTCCACACACCCTTGATCCTAAGATGTGCATAAGGACAATTAAAACTAAAGCACAACATGGAACCACATCCATAAATGAATTAAGTGTAAATCTATATATTTCAGTCTCTAATAAGATTTATAAATCACTTAGGATGGTTTACATAAGGTAGACGGATGGTATACTGCCACTAATAGGTTTACTAGTTTCCAATCCAAGAATTGAAAAATTCATAGAAAATAAAATATAACTTCGATTTAGGCTCATGATAGCTCGTTGGAAAGCTTAAGATGTCTACTTCTAAAATATGTAAACCAATTTACAAAATTTATTCTTATCTAATCCCAGAATTTCATGAAAGAGCTACTGCTCATAAAGATAATACAAGGTTTATGAAGTATTAAGTTTTTCTTTAAGTCAAAGCATATTATCCTTGTTCAAAGTCTCAAAATCATTCTAAAATATACATCATGCATTGTAGAATCATAATAAACATATTCTCATGAGTTTTATACCAAAATCATTATCAAACCATATCTCTAGTCTTTCTTGCAAATTATAATAAAAATATGCTAAAATATGCATATTAACATGATTAGAAGTTTGCATGAACTTTGAACACGAAAATTATACATTAAAGGTAGTGAAAAACACATACTAAAACCAAGTTTGAATTAAAGAAAACCTACCTCAAAACTCCTTTGAAAAACACCAAAGTTTGGGTTAAGAATCAAGCTTGAATTGACTCCAAAACGGCTTTAAACGTGGCTGAAAATTATAGTTGTCGTGGTTGCAAAGAGAGCTTTATGCTTTGTGTCTTTAGTTGAAAATTTGAAGTGAGAAAGGAGAGAATGAGAAACTAGAGAAAAGAGTGGTGATTGTTGAATAAATAGGCATCAAGATAATTGAGGAGCGGGAGAGAATTAAA
>CAMOHE010042267.1:0-19038 GCA_946598075.1 Artocarpus hirsutus
CACCACTCACTGTGAATTGTTGCTAATCAGTTTTTGTGCACATATGTATGGTTATTGTTTTTATTGCAAATGAATGTTGTTTTGCACGAAAGTTGATGGATATGTTTATATATATGTTAAGTATAGGACTGGAAAGTTTGGTAATAATTTGATGAAAATTTCATATGTTATAGAGTTTTTATTAAGACTAGGTTATGTGATTGCTTTATCTATGAAATTACTAGATTCTTGTTATATGATATTTTTGTATAATTAAATGATTTTATTTAGTGATGAGAATTTTTGTATTACTGTAATTATATGTTAATATGATGATTATATGAATTTTGAGGTTTAAATACATTTATTTTAATTGTTTAAGAATAATTATTGCAAGTAATTCATTGACTGATCTGTTTATAGTTATTTTTGTCTATGAATTCAAACACTTGTTTTGGATTGTACGAAATTTATTATAAGGTAATTTTTGGTTATGATGAAGTTTTTAGTGTTTATTACATGTAAGAATTTTTATGGATTTTTCTGTGATATGAAAATGTGAAAATTGGACTTGAAATGAATAATACTCACTGTTTTGGTAAGCTGGCAGATTTCAAGCAGAATGTTATGTGAATTATTTAAATTGCTAAATGAGATTTTTATGATGAAACAAAAATCATGGTAGTAGGTATATATGTTAAGTTTGTCTCTGCCAATTTTGGTTTTTTAATTATAAGTGGATGTTAAGTTACAAATTTTTAATTTCATGAAGGTCAGAAATATGCATGTGTTGAAAATGTTGTTTCTATGTTTTATGTTTAAAGAAAATGCATGTATGATGTTTTTATGAATTGGTTATCATGAGAGTTATGATATGGTAATTAATTTATTGATTAAATGTTAATTACCATTTTATAAATGTATGACATGAACAAATTGAGAAGTGAGTACATCAAGACCGCGGCGTTGCCACTTTCAAGAGTAAGGTTAAGTAAGCTCATTTGAGGTAAGTACATTCTCACCTGCAACATGATGCGTTTGTGAAAAGTATGATTATGAAAAGTATGAGTTTTATGAAAAGTTTGAAATCCATTTTTATGATGGTTTTATGATGATTTCTCATGATGATTTTTTCATGAAGTTTAAGGCATGAAAGTTTATGCATGTTTTCATGATAATGTTTTCAAAGTATGAAAGTATAAGTATGTATATATGTATCACCTAAATAAGTGTTACACACCCAATGTTTATGTTTATATTTATGATGTCCCAAAGGTTGGACATGTCATGTTTGGTTTGGGCTTTGCAACCCCTCTCCTCTCATGATGGCACGCCTATGATGATGATGTTATGGTGCAACACTTGGGCCCCTTAAGATAAAATGGATAAGTTTTAATATGGTTGAAGTAATGAAAGATATGTTCTTATGAAAATGTGCTTAGTGCACTGTTATGATGATGATGATGATGATGATGTTTATGAAATATTTTAAATTGTGAGAATAACAATGTACTTACTAAGCATTAGCTTAATCAAGTTTTTCATCATGTTGCAGATAAGGGTAAGAAAGTTATAGAGTAGGCGGAGGACACACTGACAGGCGTGTGAGCTAAGGAAGATGGTTGCAAATGGAAGAATGCCAAAGAAAGAGATGTTAAGGGAATAAAATATGATTTTCAATTTTAATTATGTTTATAACTTTAAGGATATGTTTTATAATTTAAGTATAATTTTTATAAATTTTGTGAATGTTTGTTTACTGTATTTTTATAAATTTTTCTTCCGCATTTAAAGCTTTAAAACTTGTTATCAAAATTTTTTTTTTAAAAAAAGGGTTCGGCCTGCCAACCATACTGGTCGAACTGCCGATGATTTTCAATCGGCCTGTCGGTTGCCAAGCATCGGCCTGCCGATCTTGTATTTTTGAAAACCCCATTCTACAAGGCCTCGGACGGCCTGCCGATGGGTGACCTTCGGCCTGCCGGTTCAGTTCGGCCTGCCGAAGTTAAAAGTTTGGCCTGCCGGCCGAGACATGTTCAAAGAAATTTTATTATGTTTTCAAAGGACCATTTAATTTTTAAATGATATTAGCAAACTATTTATACAATGTCTATGGAAAAGCAAATTGTTTTAATTAAAAAAGATTATAATTTCTTATAAATTGTATTTTTGTATTTGTATAAAAAAAAATGTATGTTAAGATCCTGGGAATGCTTTTCCAAACTATGGTTTCAAATGCACGTTATTATTTACAATAGTTTGCTTCAGTTTATGTTGTAACGAATGAATATAACGACATCTGTGACGTTCGGAAAGGGGGCGTTACACATTTATTATCTAATTAAAATGATTCTTTTTATTGTATTCATAGTGAAGAAAGAAATAAATTAAGATCCATATTGCATATTTTTTAGGATTATTAACATTAAGATTTTATTAGATTTTTTAATAAATCAATAAACTTTTTTCAGTACCTTTCCAAACATAAATTTCAATTTTATTCCACATTTAGATTAAAACTTAAATACACATTCGAATGTTAATTCGGATAATAATTTAAATCACCAATTCAAATCTTACTTCAACTTACACAACTTAAATCAAATCACTAATTCGAATTCATTTATCAAACGGACCCTTAGTAACTCAAAGGAATGTTCGTAGCTTATAACATGAAGATGAATGCTTAAAACTAAACATTTGGATCTTGAAGTAAACATCAAAGCATTAAAATAGATTAAATTTTATTTTTGAGCTTGTTTGATGTTTGAGCATGCATAAAATTTTTATCAAGATTCTTAGTTCAAGTTTCAATCATAACTTCTAGTGCTAAAACATTTTTGAACTGGAAAATCTTAAGTTTAAATGGGCTAAAAGTTGATAAGTATTTTTGAAATTTTGTTGTCATTTTTTAAAATGTTTTTCTATTATTTTTATGTCATTAAAATTAAATACTTTGCAATTTTTTTTTATTTTCACTAAATATTGACTTTTTTGCATTTTTACTTTCGAGATACTTTTTTTTGACATTTTGAACTTACCTTGAATCATATTCTAAATACTATTTTCTCCAAAATAGCTTTTGAGTAATCTTTGTGTAAAAAAATTATCTCTTGGGCAAAAAACTAGTCTAAAATTCTCATTGTATACTTCCACATCTCCTTTGCTATTTCAAATTGTATTTAAACTTTTTGGAGGAGGTGCTAGTGAGTGAAAATTTGTTCCATGTTCTTACTAAAGAAAGAGTGATAGGTTTCCAAGTCCTCTAATTTTGGAGTTGTTAGGTTAGCCAATCTCCGTGTAAAATTAGCATTTGTAGAGATTTGGTAAGCCTCTGATAGAAGAACTTACTGGCTTGTACATGATGTGATAATGCTGAAAATCGATCTTGATCGTGGAAGAGGCTAGTCATATGTTTTTTGGTAACAGTGGACGTAGGCCCATTACTGAACCATTATAAAAACCGTTTGATATTTCTTCCCCTTGTTCTATTTTATTATTCCAAGCTATATTTTGATTTATTTGATCTCTTGTTGGGTTAATGTGTGATTTTGTATTTGCATCTTCTGACTTGTTGTATTAGTAAATCACTTGCTTTATTATCTATAGTGTTCAATTTGTTAGTTCTTTTATATTTGATTATATTTAATTGTTTTTTGGTTCTAATATTCTTATAGTTGCAAAAAAATAAGAAAAATTTTTAAAACCCAATTCACCCTCTTGGTAGCTATTTTCGCTCCGGTGTGGTAGTGAATCATATAATTTTTTCTACTGTGGCATAAATTAATCCATAAGGAAAATCTTGGCATTCAACATAGTTATTCTAGCAAATTTGCGTCAAAGTCAAACTAAAACCATGAAAGAAGTAATTTCATAAGGGATTTAGGAATGTTAAAATGATGTTCTACCAAATGATCAAAGAAAAATGACATTTATGAAAATTTTTTATGACCTTATAACAAATGATCAAAGAGTGGCTTGTTTTTTACATAAAAAGAAAAATGTATGCAAAATATATATATATATATATATATATATATATTTGGTTGGCTGGTGGGTCAGAGAAGAAAAGACAATATCATTTAGTTCTGAGGACTTTTTTAAAGGGTAAATTATTCAAGTAGTCCTCAACTTTTCATGAAAGAGAGCATTTCTTCCCCAACCATTTTTTTATTTAACTGATCTTAACCTTTGACTTTTGTTATTGAGGGACGATTTTAACCAATAGACGCTCAATATAGTCCCACATATGGGGCACATTACCACTTTAGTAAGGGCATTTTAGTATAATATCTAATATGTTTTAGAGAAATTAAAATTAAAACATAAAAACAATAAAAAAGTAAAAATTAGCAAAAAGAAATTGGCAAAATCTAATACTCTCTTTTTCTCTACCTACCCTCTCTTTTTTTTATCTCTCTACACGAATGCTATTAATGGCGATGAAACCGACCCTCTATCAAGAAAAAAAAATCTCAAACCCATTGTAGAAGTGTCTCTTTTTTTAAACAACTAGTCCAACTTCTTGGGCTTCAACTTCCACCACGCTTCAACCTCTACCCAAACCCTTTGCCCAATTTTGCATACCTCGCATGGAACAACAAGAAAACTTCTATAAGATTGAGAGCTTCAAAGCTACGCTTCGCATGTACTAATAAGCTTATTATTTTGTGTCTTGTTTTGTGTGTTTTATTTGGTGGGAATACAGGGAATGTTTGAAGATAAATGATGGGTGTTGTTCTCTACATGTGGGTATTTTGGCTTAAGACCATTTTGTTAGCTTTTTGCTAATTTTGGGAACCAGTTGTCATCTTTTTTATAACTTTGGGGCTAGTTGTGCCACATTATTAGTTGTATTTAAAATGTTTTGATATTTTTTAGGTAGTTTGAAAAGAAGTTATACTTTGTTTGGTTCAATTTTACGTGGATTCAAAAAAGTAATGGTTGGGTTCAATATCATCTGCGTTTATTATGCCTAGTTTATTGTTGATAGATATGTAATTTTTACTTTCCTTAATGTAATGATGAAAGAAGACCTGAGGAAGATATAGTTTGTAGTTCCTTTTTTTCTTTTTTAGTTTGGGTTATTTGTTTTATTTGTTTAGATTTTTTAATAAATTTTTGCTTTTATTTTTGTTAATTTTTTAATATATTGAACAGTAATTTAATAAGTTTAATTAAAAATGATGTCTAAAATTTTTTTATCTAAAATTAGTGCTTTGGCTATTAAATTGGTCCCTCAGCAACTAAAATCAAAGGTTAAAGTCAGTTAAATTAAAAAAAAAAAAAAGCTAGGGACCAAATGCTCACTTTTATAAAAGATTAGGACTGCTGGAGCAATTCTTTTTTGAAATTTTGAAAGGGTGTAACAAATCAATTTGGATAAATAGTGTATGGTTGAAGTAAGGGTGTCAATTCAGGCTATCCGAACTATACGGACCAAAAAAGAAAATTAGACAAGGTGGGGCCATCCTAGTAAATAAAAGGGAAGTCCAACCCGACATGAAACCTGCATGGGCCTATGGCTGGGCATTTTAGTAAGGGAATATTAATGAGCAAGTCACAAAAAATGCCCTCCAAATGCGTCACCTTTTTAAAAATGTCTTCTAACAAACCACTTATTAAAATTACTCCTTTATTAGAAATTGAGGATTTATTTAAAGACCAACGTACCATTCCCCTTACTCACTCATGAAAGATGCCAAATTGGAACCCCCGCTAGGTTTCGTCATGGAACCCGTTAGATTCTGTCATAGAACCTTCTAGAACTTGCCTCCGGTCACCAGAGTAAGGTGCCAAATTGTAACATGCTAGGTTCCAACTTAGAACCTACCATATTCCAACATATTTTTTTAAACAAAGAAACGCTAACTACCTCTAGTTGCCGTGCAGGTGCTAGGTTGTAACCTTCCAGGTTCTAATGTCGAACTTATCAGATTCCAACATATTTTTTTGAAACAAAGAAGTGCCAACCGCTTCTGGTCATCGACATGGGTGCCAGGTTGTAACTTACAAGGTTCCAACTAGGTGTTTATTAGATTTCAACATAATTTTTTGAAACTACTAGAGTTGGTCTCAAAGCTTGCCGAGTTTCGTTCCCAAACTAGCCAAAACCCACTAAATTCCAACACAGAACCTACCGGGTTCCGTCTCGAAACTCACCAAAACTAGTCAGAACTTCTAATAAACCATTATGGCCAAAACAAAAATAAGAATAAATCTACAAACTTTGCACAAACCATCTCCAAAAATCACACAACATGCTCATGTTCATGAAAAATAGATATACAAACCCAAAACTTAAATTAAACAAATAGAAAATACATATTAGTCTAAAAAATTGCAAAGGAGGTAAAAATTACAACAAAAATGCAAAACCAAAAATTTCAACAAAATCCTAAAACATAGAGATCAAAAACTTCAAACAAACCACAAACTAAAAAACATCTTAATTATAGTCATATCAAAATAACAAAACTAAAGAAAACACCAAAAGCCTCAATTAGAACCTACTTCGACAGTCACCACGACTCAATGTTCACTAGTTGTTTGAAGGAACTTAAAGAAAATTTTCTAAAATCCTACAAATTAGTAAACGAATTAAAGATCTCCAGAATTGGAGCAAAGATATTGCAAATGCTGGTGTAAAGAGTAACCAAACTCGACGAGTTAGTGAGTTCGGTAGGGAAACTCCAAGGCTTAAGATTCCAGTTTTGGCTCATGCTGAGTTTTCTGCAAGCTAGTGAGTCCTTGGAAGCAATTGACAGGGACCAAAGTGAAATTGTTACTGTAAAGATAGATCTCCAAGAGAGACAAAATGGTTGGCTAACGAAGGAAGAGGACCGAAGAAGGAGTTTCCTTGTAGAGAGAGAGTAACGAGCTTAGAGAGAGATAAGATCAAAAGGGAGTTCATCTTCGAGGGACTGGTTAGTGAGGTTAATGGCGGTAACTCAACCAAAGTTGTTGAACTTCGCGCCTTTCAAACTAGAGTAGAGGTTGAAGATGTTTGACCAGCTAGACGGCGGCAAAGGTTTGAGGGCGGAGCTCAATGCGGACATGAAGTTAGCGTCGGCGTCGGCGGGGGTGAGGCGGAGGAGGAGGTGGAGAGAGAAGGCTAGAGTTTTGGGACTCCTCATTGTTGGCTATGTTAGAGAGAGAAGAGAGAGAGTATGAAGCAGAGGTTGGAGATGTCCGACCAGCTAGACGGCGGCACGGGTTTGAGGGAGGAGCTCAATGTGCACATGACGTCAGCGAAGGTGAGGAGGAGGAGGAGGTGGAGAGAGAAGGCTAGGGTTTTGGGACTCCTTATTGTTGGCCATGTTAGAGAGAGAAGAGAGAGAGTATGAAGCAGAGGAGAGAGGGGGTTCTAAGGAGAGAGAGATCAAATCAGATCTGGTTTAGTTAATTGGAGTTCATCTAGAAATGGGTAAAATAGTAAATGTAAAATTAATTTTTTTAAAAATAAAAAAGAAAATAGGCAATTACGAAAAGACAAAAAAAAGAGAGCGTTTTTAATTAGTGGCGTGCTTTAAGGGTATTCTGTATAATTTTCACAATATTACTTTAAAAAAAAAAAATCTAACCAACTTGGCCTTGCCTGGTTATATTTTGAGCCTAAATCTTTTGTTCTTTTCGATTCTTAATTAAACAAGATGGATCAAATTAGGATTGGGTTAAAAGAGATGGCTCTAGGCTAGCCTAGCGCGGCCTGAATTAACACCTCTAAGTTTAAATGGGAGTATATAAAATATAAAATAAAAGATGTCAGTGGATGCAACCTTTTGAGAAACTGCAGGCCGGGCCAGCGGAAAGGTAATAAGTAAATCTATCATACGTAAAATTGGAAATTCTAACATAGATAGGTATATGTGTATTTTGCAGGACGGGAAATTCTCAATATACAAACCAACTCAAAATTAACAAAACAAATAACTTGAAACCCGATAAATAACAAAACAAAATTGTTATGTTGGCGAAGGAAAAACAAACACAGAGACAAAATAAATAACAAAACAAATAAAAACATTGCATTTTGTTTAGAGTCTCTCCAATAGCAAACCCACATGAAACCCGACGACACTGATGCTCGTGACGTCTAGGTAGAGATAGATTAGAAAGCCCACTTCACCACCGCCACCCACGTAAATAGAATGAGTCATCTACCACAATACTTACCCCCACAGAACGTGATTAAAAACAAAATGCTGAAAATAAAATCACACTGACAAACAAAGAACGCGTGACATACCCCTCCCTACTTTGTTCTACTAATTTTGCCTCTTATTTACACTCTCTTCTCAATCCCTTAAAGAGTCACTATTTATGACCAATTTCAGAAAGTAAACGACACAAAGCAAAGAAAGAGAGTGAGA
This sequence comes from Artocarpus hirsutus, assembly GCA_946598075.1. Lineage (NCBI taxonomy): Eukaryota > Viridiplantae > Streptophyta > Magnoliopsida > Rosales > Moraceae > Artocarpus > Artocarpus hirsutus. The sequence goes on from CAMOHE010042267.1 coordinate 8,352, forward strand.
GAGATGCCAGAGTACTGCGTAACAGGAGGAACAGGCTTCATTGCGGCTTATCTGGTGAAGGCCTTGTTAGACAACGGGCACACCGTGCGGATCACCGTACGAGATCCAGGTACACTTTCTTTCTTTCTTTCTTTCTTTTTTCATATCAGATAAGTTTCACTTGTTGTTCTAAAATATAACTCGTTCTTGTTTTGTGCTTTTTTTTTTTAATAGAAAATGTAGGAAAGGTTGGGTTTTTGAAGGAGTTGAATGGAGCAAAAGAGAGGCTTAAGATTTACAAAGCCGATTTGATGGTGGAAGGAAGCTTCGATGAGGCTGTTCAAGGCGTTGACGGTGTCTTCCACACTGCGTCTCCGGTGCTCGTCCCCTATGACCACAATCTTCAGGCAAAGCCTTTTTTTTTTTTTTTTCCCCAGAGCCATCTTATTTCATTTATGCTTTTTAATTAACGATTATGAGACTTAATTAATTTGAATTTTTGAAATTTATTTTGTTAAAAATTCCAAAACAATTAACTGTATTCTACATAGAATCATCCTAGGGCAAGAACACCATTAGGCCTAGGATCTATATCATGCCAGATTATTGAGGATAAATTAACAAATAAAAATACATGGATCTATTAGTATCGATCGAACAGCGAAACTGGTGGTTTGTGATCTTTTTCAACCAAAACGTCTCAATTCTTCAATGGGATTGTCGTCACTTTTCCTGATGGGGAGAAAAGAGACTAGATCATGCCATATTATTTTGTTAAAAATTCCAAAACAATTAACTGTATTCTACATAGAATCATCCTAGAGCAAGAATACCATTAGGCCTAGGATCTATATCATGCCAGATTATTGAGGATAAATTAACAAATAAAAATACCTAAATCCATTGGTATTGATCGAACAGCGAAACTGGTGGTTTGTGATCTTCCTCAACCAAAACGCCTCAATTCCTCAATGGGATTGTCGTCACTTTTCCTGATGGGAAGAAAAGAGACTATAACGTATTTTGGTATATTGGGGACCATAACCAAAAAAGTCTTCATATATGGAAATGGGTACCAAAAATCAAAAGTAATTTTTTTTTTTTTGTTGTTGTAAATGACCTGTCGTTTGAAAAGAAAAGAATGCAATCATCTTTAAGAAAAGGACATGTCGTTTAGTTTACCCAAAAATGATGTGTCTTTTTGAACCTAAAACTTCGTAACCAACCTTAAGAAAAACGACATGTCATTTTTCTTCAACAAAAACTACATGTCGTTTTGAACCAAACAACTATTGCACACAGAAAAAATGACTCGTCGTTTTTTGCTGTCTTCTACCTCATGACAGGTTCTGCACAATCCGAAATGGATCCAATTGGATCCAAATTGCAGACCTGCTTTTTTCTTTGCCTTCTAAACACCAAAAATGATGATTTTAATGGCAAAACTTAGAAAATCATTAACTTAATGATTTATGATCTTAGTTTTCATCAAAAAATTATAGAAAGCAACACCCAAAAATTAAATAAACCAATGTCCATGACATATATATATACACAACCATGTCTAGCAAACTTTAAATTGACATGTGTGTTTGTGCATATATATATATATACACACTAGAATTTCTATTTCAGATATGCATATAAGCATATATATATATATATATATGCAAATAAATTCAAAAACGACTCTTTTTTTTTAAATGGGTCGCTCCGACCTAAGTGTAAGATCCAAATCCATACAACCGAGGACTATTTCCACGGTTTTCTTCCAAATCTTGAAGTTCATCCCATTCAGCATTGGGATGTTATTGACTTGAGCAGAAACATTCGTAGCAGTAGCAATTGAGACTGGATAGAGAACAAAGTAAATAAAATTAAAACAATATACATATGGGCCTTTAATTAAGATACCTAGTACAACATTAACATCTAGTCTTTGGACAGAGATATCAACTTGTAAGTGGTATTCTTGGCATAGCAATCAAATACTGATAATAATTCCTATCAAAAAATAGTCTTTCTTTGGACCGACTATTATTTACATGGAAAATTTAACAATTATCACATATCATTACTATAGGTGAATATGTATTTCGGCCAAACATTAACCTTCCTTTAGGCCGGTTAATACTTGCATGAATCACACATACGCAATTATCTTCACATTCTAAAATAAATTAATATACGCAAAAGAGGCTACTTTGTTTTCATTTAATTTAATCCTTCTTTTATTTTGTTTTCCTTCTTCTGTCCTTTCCCTTTTTTATTTTTTTCCTTTTTAAGTTTTCCCCAAGTTCTATCATTAATTTTGGTAATTCTTTTTAAAGTGTAATTTTAGTAATGTAGGGGCGTAGTTAATCGGAATTTGGATAAAAACTTTTATTTATTAAACTTTCCTTTGAATTTCTGGCATGAATTTTTATTTCCTCTCTAAATTAGGTTATTTCACGGCCTCTCTCTCATTATTTTTGGGATTATTCTCACTAATGCCCTTTTAATTTTAAAATCATTTCTACTTTGTTCCATGAATTTTAAAAATGCCGACTTTAACCTATGAACTTGGAATTAGTTTAGTACCACTTAATGCCTTATATCATTTAACACAAATTGTTCAAGTGGAATTTGATGAAATTTTGATGATTCAAAGTATTTGCTGCTAATTGGTTATTTGATATGGTTCTAATGTGAATATGTTCTACCAAAATTTGGTCAAAAGATTGGTACTTGTATGTTTTCCTTCTTTTCCTTTTTAGGGCTAGAAAATTTGATACTTCTCATGTTATTCTGCACTGATTTTCGATTATTATACCATAAGGCCATGATCATGTTTGATTGAGAATCAATGACAAGAGAATTACATGTAAAAAAAAGAAGAAAATGTTGCAAAATTGCAGTCGACTTTGGTTGATCCATGCATAAAGGGCACTTTGAATGTGCTAAGTTCCTCTGCAAAATCTGCTAGTCTGAGACGGATTGTGTTCACATCTTCCTGCTCTTCAATAAGATACAGATATGATCTCCAACAGGTGTCTCCTCTCAACGAGTCTCATTGGACTGATACTGAATACTGCAAACGCTACAATGTAATTACCACCAGTTTCCGAGCTCTTATTTTTTCAACCTTTCATTCCTTCCTGAGATGCAAAATTAACATTACCAAACTTTTGATGTATATGTTTACGTTCTTTTGTTTTTGTTCTCGCTTAATTCTACAGCTCTGGTATGCGTATGCAAAAACCGTGGCGGAGAAAGAGGCCTGGAGATTTTCCGAGGAGACAGGAAAGGACCTAGTTGTGGTGAATCCTTCCTTTGTAGTCGGTCCTCTCCTAGCACCACAACCAACGAGTACCCTGGATTTGATACTCTCTGTAGTCAAAGGTTAGATTCTCGCTCAACATATAATTTGAAGGATGAAGCCAAATCTTCGCCATTTCACTAAATGTCCCAAGTGCTAGATTTTGATTATGACATTGAGTTGCAAAGAGTTCATAGTAGTTACACTTCTTTGAATATTTATATTCTAACTAGACTGTTGGCTCTCCTGAGTACTGTGGAAGATGGGAATTACCAACTGGGAATGAATCTCACTTCTGTAAATGGTCTATGTATGTGTCAAATAGCTTACTTATATAATCAAGTAAATTCCAGATAAATTTCATATCTGTGAAGCAAAAGTGGAAGGACATTGTCAGGCTTCCTTCTCATGAAGAAAAGATTCTCAGTAACACTAACTGAAACTGGAGTGTTGATTTAAAGATCCCAATTAGTTACAAGGAAGTAACTAAAGATTAAATATAGTTAACAAGAGATCATTATATACCAGGCTCAAAAAAACATTTTTTTTTCAATGTGAACTGAAAATTAGCTTGCAACTTAATACAAAGGTACAAAAGGTGAATACCCAAATACAACAGTGGGGTTTGTGCACATAGATGATGTGGTAGCTGCTCACATATTAGCAATGGAGAGTAGTAAAGCATCAGGCAGGCTTATCTGTTCAAGCTCAGTGGCTCACTGGTCTCAGATCCTTGAGATGCTAAGAGCCAAATATCCATCCTACCCATTTGAGAACAAGTGAGTTATACAATAATAATGTTGTTATTATTTGTTACATTGCAGGTTTTCTTGGCACCTTACCTATCTTTTTTCTTAAGCATTTAGTATATACAATGTTTTATTAGTCAATGTCTCGTTTGATATGCCATTTGCATTGCAGGTGTAGTAGCCAGGAAGGAGATAATAATCCACATAGCATGGACACTGCCAAAATCACTCAACTTGGTTTTCCTGCTTTCAGGACTCTTGATCAGATGTTTGATGACTGCATCAAAAGTTTCCAAGAGAAGGGTTTTCTGTGAAATGTCCATAACTTGATCTTTTGAAGAAATTGAATTGTGGACGAAGGACATAAATCCATGCGTCGTTAATCGATATTCTGAATGCTGAGTTTGGGTTGTTTAATGTGCATGGCTTTCACGTTTTTTTCCTGATATATTGCTAGTTGTTCTCGGCATTTGAGCTTAGCTTTCAAATTTTGAGCAAGGCCATACATAGTGTGAAAGGCAAATTTCATCCGTGAATGAAAACTGAAACAACCTTAGAGGCATTAGTTAGTTGTTTAATTGTCAAGTAGAATATGAAATTAAGCATAGAGTAACTAATAATTTTCATTTGCTAATTATTATTTGCATCATATGTAATTTTCTCCGATTCTACAGTCTCATATTGAGTAATTTTAATTTAATTGGCATGTTGTCATGTGAGATGTTTATTATAGATTTTAGATATTCAAATTATTTATTATACATTTTAGTTATTTAAATTATTTATAAATTTGAATTAAATCTAAGTAAATAAAATAGCTAAGTAAAAGTAAGTGATATTTGATAATTTTTTATTAGTTGCATTGTTATTTAAATTCTAGTCAAATATTATTTAAAAATTAAATCAGTTTGAAAATTGGCAACTAATCATGGGTTATTCCATGATAAGGGATGAGAGATACGCCCAATGGGAGACTCCCACGTATACTTAAATAAAAAAACCTCATGTAATATATATATATATATATATATAAAAGTTCTTGTCGATTAAAAAAAGGCTTATATATATATATATATATATATTTATATATATTATATCAGGGTCTGTTTCAAGCATTCGGCAGAAATCAAAAAGAAAAGAAAGAAAAAAAAAATTTCGCATAAAAATATTCCTCCTCCTTGAGAGAAACACAGAAAGAAATTTCGAGGTTTTCGTCTGTGATTCACATTCAAGAAGATTTTTGCAATTAGAGAGAAATCAAAGATAAGTTGAGAAAATATCAATATAAGTTTTCTTTGATGTTGATTTTGCTGCTCATATTTGCTAGTCTTTCTTTGATTATTGTAGTACACAATGTATCTACTTGCCTAGTGTAATAAAAAATTGAGTTATAGTTTGGATGATCTTTGATGACAGAATTTATCATTAAGATTTTGTGTCAACGTCGTCGCCAATTTGAACAAGATACAATTTCTAATTCTTTCTTATATATTTTATGAGATGATATATACTTTAGGATATTCCTATTATGCTCGAATATGTGATTGTTGTTTGGTGTAAAATTTTTGTTCTTTTCACCTAGTTCATAAGTAGCATTTTTTAAAATTTTTTACTACAAAGAAAATTATCTTGAATTTTCCCTCTCTCACTTAATATTTTAAAACTTTGTTTTTTTAACAATTATTTTCTACTAAAATCCTATCGTTAATTGCAAGCTTCCTAAATAATATTATCAAGATGAATATCTAATATTATGTAAAGTCATGTAATAGCCAAACAATAATAATAATTATAATTGTTAAAAGATAATATAATGACGTGTAGAGTAGTACTCCTATTTTGCATGGCATATTAATCATCACATTTGGCAGTATAGTAGCAACATTAGTAGTAGTAGTAATAATAATAATAAATTAGGCAATCTCAATCCATGGGTTCGTAGAGAAAAATAAAATGCAAGCCTATTATAAAGAAATAGCTTGATTCTTCCTTTTTCTCTGTCAATTTTTGCTTCTTGGGTCACCTTGAGGCTTTTTGCTTTCCTTCTTTATGTTGATAATCTGCTGGGCTATAAAAATTTTCATTGTTGAGTACACCAGCTAATTACTAGGTTGGAAAACCAACCTATCGACTGAATATAAACTTTTTGTAACTGTGGCATGCATAAAAACAGCCCTAAAAATGTGACATAATATATAATTTTTTCAAGGTTACTTACAAAAATGACCCCTAATGCACCACCTTATTAAAAATGCCTTTCAACAAGTTATTTATTAAAATTGCCCCTTTATCAAAAATTAGGGATTTATTAAAAGATTAAGTTACCTTTTCTTTAGAAATGGAACTTGGCAAGTTCTATCCCAGAACCCATCATGGAACCCACTAGAACCTGTCTTTGGTCGTTAGAACGGGATGTTAGATTAGAACCTGCTAGGTTTCAACTTAGAATGAACCAGATTCTAACATATTTTTTGAAAGAAAAAAGCACTAACTGCCTCTAGTTGCCGGCACAGGCTCCAGATTAGAACCTGCCAAGTTTCAACTTAAAATTTACCAGATTCCAACATTTTTTTTGAAACAAAGAAGCGCTAACCATCTCCAACTACTGTTGCAGATGCTGGGTTGTAACCTGTGTTAGAAAAATAGTACGCAGCAGAATTTTAAAAATTTTATATCAGAGTATTTTACAAAACATAAGTTTGACACGCTATATGCATAAATTAACCAAATCTTACTAACCGTTGAATGCCGAAGAACTCTTGCAATCCGTGAAGAGAAGTAACGTTCTAAAATAGCCTCAACTAACTGGTCTTATTTGCTATTCTCTATCCACAATCGGAGTAAGTGTGGGCTCACACGCACAGCTCTTCCACTAAGTGACTCTCCTTCCAACCAATTGAGAGAACCCAAAGCTAGTGTTCGTGATTTGTGAACAAGAGCTCTCAGGGCGTTTCAGAATCTCACTAGCAGAGTTTCACTCTTAATCTCTCAACTGATTTAAATAATAATGAGACTCACTTCCCTTATATAGAGGTTGGGGTCCAAGAGTTAGTCCTTATCAGATAATGCCTCAAAATTTAAATTAGAATCAAATTCAAATCAATATCTGATGAAATCTACGTGATCTTTTTATCGCATAATCGGCATGTCGATCTGTCTAACCGGCATGCCAAACAGCCTCATCGGTAGGCCAAACCTGAGGATTGGCATGCCGAACTGTCGATAAAAATCTCAACGAATCTTTTATTTTCCACTCAAGAGTCTATAAGATAAAGTCTCAGTTTTAATTCAAATAACCCAATAGAAAAGTTATCTAATTAAAACAACTTTATCTAGATAATCTCTAGGAAAATAAATGAATTCCTGATAATTCTACAAGTTTATCTTAATTTAATTTATTCAAAATTAAATCAACTGATAAGAAGACAAGAATTATCCGATCCCAAGAATTCAACAAGTTTATCTTGAATTAATTTTGTCACAAAATTAATTGAACCAATAAACATACATGAATTATTTGATTTTTTTGAATTTCAATCAATCTAATAAATCTGACATATAAGTCAACAATTATTAGAAAAATACACCGTATCGTTGCAGGATTTTGTGAGCTAACAAAGGAGACCTGATGGACCTATATAATTCAAGCTCCCAATAATTATGAAACCCAATATTCCAAATTTACATTTCATAATTATCAACTCCAACGCTACTCCATTAAAATCTTGGAGCTGCACTCTCAAATTATATAGAATTACAAAAGCCAGTATAGCTAAGTCGCCATGACATATCATAATAATGTATTGTATCCCCATAGGATTATCCATAATCGACTTAAGGACAAGTTTTATCTTACCTTGCCAATTATTTTGTATCATACATTTCATTACCTCACCATCGAAAAACTTATCAACCAAAGACAGTATACCATTCAGTTACACCTATGTATCCAAATGGTTGAACGCTTTAGTTTTTAAATTACAGGATAATGCATATAAGAGAATATCATTTCTCCTAAAGAGGAGCTATGGATTCCAAATCATGAATAATAGGTCTACACTATCAAGAGTCATGCCTCCAACATACCAACTTGCATACCACTATTGAAATGTGGGTGTCGCCCTTTGGTATATCAAAAGACACAAGTCAGGACAACAAGCCCACTATTCATCTCAGGATTAAGATACAATACAAATAATTGTCAAAAGTGAATTGATTTGCCAAGGCAGAATTATTAATCCAAATCAATTCACTCCAACACATCGTCACTTATGACAATATGCCAATGTTTCTATTCATGGAGTCCATCTTTAATGATCAAGACAAACCATCTCCCAACAGGGATATAGACAATATAATAATCTTTGCATTAATAAAGCGCTTAACTTTATTCCCTTAAATGTGGATCTTATGATTTAGGCCGTCACCTTAAGAATCGTGTCTTCTGCATAATCTGTCCATCATATGCCCAATTCTTAAAGGTTTAGACCGTCAATTTAAGACTTTTGTTTACTTAACATACATTCAACAAATATGAACGTAAAGAAAACAAGATTTGGTATAATGATAATAAATAAATTCTTTATTGATCAAAATGTCTCAAAAACTTATTACATTTTTACTTCTTAGGGCAAACACATCTAGCAATCTCTCACTTACACTAAGTGAGTAAATATGATAAATCTCGCTTCCTTATAGCTTCCACATGCCTCTCGAAGACTCTCCCAGTAAGTGTCTTCATGAATGGATCAGTTAAATTGTCTTCTGACGTGATTTTGCACACCGTGACATGCCCGACCTCGACAAAGTCCTTTGTCATATGATACTTTCGATCAATATATTACTCTTTTTGTGAAATCTTAATTCCTTAGCATTAGATACCATCGTACTGTTATCATAGTATAGTGATACTGCTTGATTCATATCAAGAACTACCTCAAAATCTCTAAGGAACTTGCAGAGCCACACTGCTTCTTTCGAAGCATTACTAGCTGCCACATACTCTACCTCCATTGTTGAATCTAAAGTGCAATCTTGCTTCATACTTCTCTAACTGATGGCACCACTGCTTAGAGTAAACACAAACCCAAAAGACGATTTCCTCGAATCCAAATAGGATTGAAAATTTGAATCAATATATCCTAGAGGAGTTAAGTCCTCACCTGAATATACAAGCATATACCCTTGAGTCCTTCTCAGGTATTTAAAAATATACTTAACCGCAACCCAATGGTTCAGTCCTAGATCCACCTAAAATCGATTTACAATTCCGTCCACATAACAAATATCTAGTCGTGTGCAAAGCATGGCATACATGAGACTACCCACTGCCCAAGCATAAGGCACCTTCTTTATGTATTCTCTTTCTTGCTTAGACTTTGGAGAGTCTTTCTTAGAAAGAGTAATTCCAGACCTAGATGGTTGCCCACCTTTCTTAGAATCTAACATTGCAAACCTCTTAAGAATTTTATCTATGTAGCGGGCCTAGGACAAAGCTATCATTTTGTTCTTTCTATTCTGAAATATCTAGACACCAAGAACAAAAATTAGCCTTACCCATGTCCTTCATGTCAAACTGCTTGATCAACCATAATTTGACCGATGACAATGCCCCAATGTCATTGTCAATTAGCCGAATGTCATCTACATAGAGCAGTAGAAAAACTACCTTCCCATCTTTAATGTGTTTGTAAACGCATGGCTCATCCACATTTTGTGAGAACCCATAAATCTTGATCACTTGATCAAATCTTATGTTCCAAGAACAGGAAGCCAGCTTAAGTCCATAAATTGACTTTAGCAACTTACAAACCTTACCCTCTTTACCCTTGACCTCATCTGGTTGTTCCATACACTATAACAAATTTGAGATTATACGACCTTTATTTAACGACTGTTTCTCAAAAACCATTGTGATAAGGAAAAAAAACGCAACGAGTTATGCCCGCGAAGACGAAAACCATCGTGGTATTGGCAGGAGCTACCGCGACGGTTTTTATAAAAACCGTCGTGGAAGGTATGCATGTTTGAAATTTTTAAATTTAACCTTTAAGTTCGGCATGAATAAAATTTTAATCTTTCACAATGGTTTTTATAAAAACGGTCATGGAAGGTTTGGATATTTGAAATTTTTAGTATCCCGTCTAATTTAACCTTTCATGACGGTTTTTATAAAAACCGTCGTAGAAGGTTTTGTATATTTGAAATTTTTAGTAGCCCGTCAAAATTTAATCTTTCATGAAGGTTAAATTTGGGTGGGAAACTAAAATTTTTAAACCACGGGGCCTTCCACGACGGTTTTTAATACACCGTCGTGGAAGGTCTTCCACGACAGTTTTTATGAAAACCATCGTGGAAGGTCTTTCATGACAGTTTCTGCTAAAAACCATCATGGAAGGCCTTTCACGACGGTTTTTACTAAAAACCGTCGTGAAAAGTGCAAGGCCTTCTACGACGGTTTTTATAAAAACCATCGTGGAAGGCCTTTCACGACGGTTTTTACTAAAAACCGTCATAGAAGGCTTCCACGACGGTTTTTAGTAAAAACCATCGTGAAATATTGTACATGTTTGAAATTTTTAGTAGTCATCAAAATTTAATCTTTCACGAAGGTTAAATTTGGGCGGGGGCCTTCCACGACGGTTTTTACTAAAAACCGTCG